>JACCPG010006013.1:0-12361 GCA_016069955.1 Drepana arcuata | reverse complement strand
CGCTCGCGCTCTTGAATATTGATAGCAATAGCGTGCATAGCACGAGCAGGATACATACATTTTCGAAACAAGAATATTATTTACCCGTTAATGACGTTCAACAAGAACATAAGCGCCAAGTTGCGAAGTCTGGAATTTGTATTCGGGTCGAATAATGAAGAAAATACAACCTGCAAATAAATAGTCACATAAAAAAATCTCTAAGGTCACTTGCAACACAAGGGATATCACTTGCCATTAACAATGCAAAAAAAAGTTTTTTATGCATATAGAAGTAACACTCATTGAAATTGACACTTCTCACAACGTAGGTAAAGTCGTGCCTGAGAGACGGCAACAAACCTAACCATCGACCATAATAGCTCGTATACAATACTTTTAGTGAAATATGGATGATATACAACCAGTCTCTCATCCTTTGACGACAATAGTGGAAAATGCATGACGCAATGTCATTAATTACTGCAGTAAACAAGTTAGTGAAGTTTACTAGATATACATACAATTTCAAGAATTGAATCTCAAGAATAGATATTAAAATACAGATAAGGGTACTGTCTGTATTTTAATATATATTTGTAATGCCTATGTTCACAAAATAAATATGATTTGATTGATTCTCTACACTCTACAGGATACAAAATGAACCCAGGCATACCTGCACGCAATGCGGGAACATAATGGCGGGTCCGGTCGCTTTGTTTAAATATTGGATCAGCTTCAAGCGAAGTCTGGTGCAAGCAGGAACCTATAATAAACTTAGTTACAAGAGCAACACCAGGTTTTATAAATAATAATAATAAATATCATCAAGCAGAGTTCTTCACGGTATACGTAGGGAATCCGCATCTTCTCTTCGTTATTAGCGCTAAGCTTCTTTTCTTATATTTTTTTCTTATATTCTAATATTGATGTTTTATAAATAATTTGTGCGTTGAAAAAGCAAACTCTTCCTTTAGGAAGCAGTCAACAAGGATCCTTACATTAGAATATGTATTTAATTATTGGTACCAAATAAGCCAATTACCTACCTTACGGTCATCTGGGGGCACCTTCATACCACCCCAAGTGCCCAGGTACAAGGAAAACAACGGAGCCACCACGGCCGGCTGCGACCAGTCCACAGAACTGTTCATCATAGTATATTATAACTATTAGAATAGCACATTATATTTATATTGAGTCACACAATCGGTGCAGCAGTTTCTCGTGAAAAGATAATAATAGATTTATATAAGACTCGCTGTGGCCCGAGATCCATTTGCGTGAAATTTTAATGTGTGCCAAATTTCATTAAATTCCGCTTAGTAGTTTTTGTGTGAGAGGCGAACATCCTCAAAAACTTTCGCATTTACAATATTAGTTTTCTTATAAAACTGAATTTGCTGACCTCTAATTAGTGTTGACATAAATAAACCTATATTTACGAAACAAAACACTATAAACGTATAACTTCATGCATGTCACACGGACATCTAAACGTAGAAAAAATGAGGCTGTATGTCGATCGAACAACGCCACGTAGCATGCAATTCATAGCAGGTTCGATCGTTAGGCCCACATAAGGATATTTTGTAGGTGAAATATTTTCCTAACTAATACAAAAATAAAACTATAAAATGCATACACACCTATTAACCCTTATTAGAGGGCTGTTAGCGTGGTTGGCAACACTGAATCGCGAGTCGGCGGCGGCGACAATCAAAGTCAGTAAGGTATCGTTCATATTGAAGATATCCTTGCTTATAAAGTTCACTATTGACAACTTCATCTGAAACACATCAATTTGGTTGGTAATTTGAGTTTGGCCAGATGGATATATAGTTTTTACTATTTTTTTTATATAAATTAATAATATGATATCTACACTTATATCATCACTATCCACATCAAAGTTCATCCAACCAACCATGCATGCATTCACCACATGTTTCTTAATTTAGCTCACGTTAGTATTTGCATAGTTACATGCAAAATTTCATGATGATTGGTGGAGGAGTCAAAAAATTAAAATGTAAAAAACAAAGTCACTTACGAATTTAGAAGTTTGAGCATACTACACATTTTTAAATAGGCAGCAGCAATTGTATGAAAATACTGACCTTCCAAACAGCCTGAATAATTATATATCCGGCCAGTGTCATGCATAAATAAAAAAAAACTAACCTCTTCAAGCTGGTTCGGATTCAGTTGGTTCTTGTCCACAATGCGTTTGTATGTTTTCATACTCATTCCAGGTGGTACTTGGAAGTCACTCTCCCCAGCATTGGGTAGTGCCCTTTGAATAAAATAAACATTAGTGTCTTATACTGTACATTTATATTAAAATTATATCTGAATCTAAATAACAATGTATGGAAACAACTTGAAATGAAGGAATGGAACACCCTTTGTTTCATAATTCAACCCCTTAGATTACTAGATGAAAATTCAAACAACTAAAGCATTGTTGATATTACTGTAACATTTACAGTGAAGTACCGTTAGCATGTAAATTTATATAAAAATTAACAATCATTACTTAAAAAACCATTGCGCATATGTTATAGACTATTAATAATAAATAATGATAATAACAGCATTTTTTCTACAAATAAGCAAATGCATTACCTGTAGGGCAGAAGTAGTACATCGGTGGCAAACTTGAGAATCAGGGAAGCCACTTTAGGCTTCTCTTTCAAATTCAGATCTGTCTCCTTGATATTACCAAGTAGAGGCATGACTAACATTAAGATACTGAAAAAAAATACAAGCTCAATGTGTAAACATATTTAGAAAGCCAATGAGGGCAACACTTTATAATAATTTTTTATAACAAAATTAATTATCACAATAATTAAATGATTTCAAGGAAGAACCCTGTCCCACACAACACTTTTAATTACAGGATAAAAAAGTTACTTTTACTTAATATACCTAATAGAAAAATATTGGTTGATTAATCTACTGTTGCATTGGACATGGGAGCCAAATCGTATGAATTACTATACCCCACTCCCAAGCTTAACAAAACCCATGGATAATGGATAATTGGATCATAGGATTGGAAACATATATATGGTGTTTATATGGTTTCTAATGTGTCATAACTATTTTGTATATATGGACTAGCAATCTGATATTTGTGATTTTCCAAAATCTGAATGAAGCATAACAGTAAGGTAGATACCCGTCCTGATGACCCTGAGGCTTGTTCTCTATGGCTTCAATCAGGGATGGAGCTAAAGTCAGTTGCTGGTCACGTGGTAACCTTGGAAATCCCATGGTGATGTAAATAATGGTGAAATTCTGTAAAGCAGATAATCCTTTAGAATAATTTTATATAAGCTAAGCTGTTAATGAATTTCTGTTGGAGGTATAGACATCTTGATTAAACATGATTTGAGGAGCCTTCCCACAAGGGTTCCCCAAATGAGTAGACTGAAGTGTACCACTAATTTTTCTGGTGGTATCTAGGTGGTACATTCATCTAACATTTAATCACATGAAATTTGGTGTGATATATCCATATTATAATAATAATATATCGTCAGGCCTTCCCACAAGGGTCCCCGAAGCGGTAGGCAGAGGTGCATATGTAGTACCCACACACCCACTTTCTGCCAGAGATATATGTAGGTGCCAATGTGACAGACGGCGAGTCCATCGCCGTTACTCAAACATGACTATACATATGGGTTTGAATTGCTTTTCAGACATATGCAGGTTTCCTTCGCCGTAGAAGCTCATGGTGTGATCATATTGATAAAATAGTTTTAACTTACAATAATGAAGCTGTTAGATGTGGGTTCCTTGTAGAGCTGTAACAGTGTCTGGACTGGCAGCTGAACATCAGCACGGCACTTTACTCGCTTGTTTACATGCACCAAGAGTTCCATCACTTTGGTGCGCACCTAGCCATATGAATAATGCTTGAGACTACACATACACAAAGTACTCAGTTAATCATACTTGCATCATCACTGGCAGATATTTTATTGAAGAAACTGTGGTCAGTGGATGGAGCTGCAACTCTGACAGTTGCACCTCCATCCCTAGTGTCTATGGTCTATATGGCATTGTCTAGATCCCAAGTCTTACTTATTGGGAACAATTTCAAAATCATGCAGCTATCACAATATATATATATAATTATATATAATTAATTAATAATAATAGTAATTCATAAATCCCTTAGGACAATCCCATTAAAATTTACCTACTACCAAACTAAGCAAAAGGTATGGAGACTAGACAATGATATACATACTTATAAAGATCTATCTTTATAATATACAACTATACATATATACATAGAACATGCAAGACGAAGAAGGTACAAATACTCATGTTCATAACACAAACATCTGCCCTCAGCAGGAATCGAAGCCACAACCTCAACTCCCCTCACAGGGGAGCTCTGACATTTTAACATAATCATGATGATTATGGTTACCCCGTTAGGGACTTGGCGTGAGTATATGTATGTATGATTAGGGTATTCAAATAAAGCAACAGACCTGCTCATAGGGTGAAGATAATTTGAGGATAACAGGCGGCAGAAATCTGCCCAGACAGCTCTCCAGCTGATCATCAGAATCAGCATTGCCAAGTCTCAGGAAGACTCGATCCAGGAGCACTAAGAATTATTATTTGATGATATATTTAGCAGAATAGCCGGTCAAAAGTCATTAAGGTTAACAATGGAATATCCATATGATATTTTTAAGTAGCGCAAAGGTACTCACATAGATCATTTGAACAATCATTTCCACCCTCTGTCACTTCCATCTCAGACATTTTAAGGGCTCGATCCCTTTTATTATTTCAACGAATTAAATTCGGAGTTAACATAAGGTACGATGACAAACAAAATTGTTTTGTTTGACAATTATTTAGGTACCTATCATTTTTTTCTGACGTATTGATTGCGAGTGCTTTGACATTTAGCAAATTCGTTCAGAAACTTCTTTCGATTTGATCTAGGTAGTTGGATGGAACGTAGTGTTCCTCTGCCTCTTGCACACGCTTTCACTTTGTTTAACTCTCAGAACAATAACTAAAGAATAGAAGTAAGGTATTAATAAGAACTGTTGACAGGTTGGATGCACTCTTTTGTCTTATGAACTAAACGCTGTGCTAAAAAGAGTCAGACATATCACTATAGCTTCCGAATTCACAGGGTTGTACCCGGGTTGGCTATACAATGTATCTATTGTGCAATATGTCATTTTTGCGTAGTGTGTGGCATTATATCGAACTAAAAATATTTGTTATCGATAATTGTTTTACAATAGGGTTTTACGTACATAGCACCTTTGTTTTTTATAGCTCAATTTGACAACCGCTATTATGGAAGATATCTTTTATATTTTTAAGGTTACCCAAACGGTAGAAACGGGACCCGCTTCACGAGACTCCTCTGGTCGTCCGTCTGTCCCCAGGCTATATCTCATGAACCGCACAGATATACAACGTGTTAATGAATAAGCACAAAACCTGAAATTAGTTTGTTCAGAATCGAATCCACAAATAAAAAATAGGGGTCAAATTTTATATATATATAAATATATCCTCACGCCTTCCCACAAGGGTCCCCGAAGGGGTAGGCAGAGGTGTATAGGTAATACCCACACACCCACTTTCCGCCAGAGGTATATTAGGTGCCAACGTGACAGATGGCGAGTCCATCGCCGTTACTCAAGCACGACTATACGTACGCCTTTGAATTTCTTCTCAGACGTATGCAGGTTTCCTCTCGATGTTTTCCTTCACCGTAAAGCTCGTGGTGTGACTAATCACTGTACTTAAGTTCAGAAAAACTCATTGGTACAGTCGGGATTCGAACTTGCGACCTTTGCGTCGCAGGCAACTGCTTGAACCACTCGGCCACCACGGCTCTCAAATTTTAACAAAATTTAAAAAATATTACGCTATAATTAAATTTGCTTAACTCTATCAGAGGCGAATGTGCTATCTACATTAGCTACTAACCTACTCATACACGTGCATGCATACATTGGATTCTTGCAATCAGCGTGTGTAAATACATAACGTTTCCAGAAATCCAACAACAAAAAAAAAGGCTAATAGGTATTGTAAGTAATCTATGTCTACGCCGCATCCCTCTACGGCCAGCAACACTGACTTCATTTTAAATTCCATCTGTCAACAAGACGTCAACGGAAAAATGACGCGCTAATGTTCTAATAAAAATAATTACAACCTATAAAGAAAACGTAGTTTTCTTGGCGAATTACATTCCCAACAAAAAACTTTTTTTTTAACTATTTTCTATAATTCTTTTATAATAAAAATAAGTTGGGGTGTCTGAGGTTTTGTGCTTTTTAATAATACATTGAATATGAACATTTTACCTTTATATTTCTGTGACGAATCGTGATAGTTAAGACAGTTGAAATGATTATGTATTTCTGTTGCCGCTATAACAACAAATACAAAAAAACACAATAAAATAAATATTTAAAAGGAGAGAGGATGGTAAAACAAGGGATAATGTTATTCAAAACACTGTATATATATTTAATTAGTTGTATTGTTTTTGTCAAAAACGTTCGATTTTTTTCTTTGGGTTTCGCTTTCGCTACATTTTTTGTAACATGGTGAATACTTATTTTTAAATATGCATGACAAATAGTTGTTATTAACAATTTTTTTTTAAATCCTTTTTGTATGTTGTAGAAACATGATGTGGTAAAATGTTTAGAGCACGATTTTCTTTTCTGCCTTTTATTTTAGAAGATAAATCCGTTCTTGAGATTGCATCTAGCCACTTTTTTCTTAAAGCAACATCCTCAGGAATTCTGAAATCAATAGTATAAAGCAAGTTTAAGCATTACTGTTTTTGTATAATCTATTGAATTATGTAACTGATACTCTGTATATTTTATTAACTCAAATTAATAAATCGGTTCCCAGTAGAATTCAAATATAGATTAGCCGTACCTATAATGCTATTAGAATGGATTGTGGCAGAATACAGTACAGGGACACTTTTTATCCTATAGTTACCGTACAAGGCGTATAAGAGATATATTGTAGTCAAAATCAATACATATATGAACAGGCTAAGCCACTGAGTCAAAAATTCAGTATTTAAATTTTCATTGTGGTATATATCCTAACGCAATAAACATCTACTAAGGAAAGATATCCGGAAATTCCCAGTGGTAAAGGCTTATTATAAAATCTAAGCGGGAAGTTCCACATAATTATATCGATACTTTACACTAGCAGTTGGGACATCACTATCACACAATGTAAACATACAGAATAACATTCTTAAACGGTTGTATTTTAACATTTCGGGCACATTTATAGCAAAAATAATGGAATCTTACATTAATA
Source organism: Drepana arcuata (assembly GCA_016069955.1). Taxonomy (NCBI): domain Eukaryota; kingdom Metazoa; phylum Arthropoda; class Insecta; order Lepidoptera; family Drepanidae; genus Drepana; species Drepana arcuata. The sequence goes on along the minus strand of JACCPG010006013.1, from coordinate 5,014 downwards.
ATATCATTTAATCACTACGGAAAACTTTCACAAAAACTTTTGTCATGAAAAACATCTTACCGATGGAATTTCAAAATCTCACGCTCATTTTCTTTCTTGGAAGCGTGTGAACTGCAACCAGGAACATAACAGGGCATTTTTCACTTCACTCGCAATGATCAAAACTATTAATAGTTTCGAAATAGGTTCAAAAATAATATTTAAACACTGAGAGTCACTACAACTTGCGATGAGACGCCATGTAAACATTATACGTCAATATATGGGAGCTACTTTATCCTGACGCAATCATACACTGTGTCTTACTTTTTAATTTGTCTGTAGTATATTGGGACTTTTGGGACCTACAAGTACATAGCCCTGGTACAACCTTACAAAAAAAGAAAGTGACGGAACTATGTTTGCCTCTTTTTAGCACAGCGTTTAATACATATGACGAAAGAGTGCATCCAACGTATCAGCAGTTCTTATTAATACCTTACTTCTACGCTTTAGTTATTATTCTGAGGTTTAACTCAAAGACTACTATTTAATACTTGAAAGTTCAGCTATTTCGTCAATCTTTCTTCACTCAAGAAAAATATTTGGTAGAAAGATACAATATATACACATAAGCAAACCAGGATTTATTAAAACAAAGTCTTGATAATAGTGATTCAGCATGTATTCGCAACAGATTAAGATAAATAAATATAATGGATTCCCAATAAATATCATTCTATACATTTGATAAATCTGGTGGAACCAGAAAACTCAAACTTTCGACGACCGTATGAATCCTATTTTTACCATAGAAATGTGTAAATAAACAATGGATTTCAACCGTCGATCGGGAAGTTATCCTGGCATATTATTAAACATATATTAATTAAACGATAATTTTATATGAAATTGTATGTGGAAATAAAAGATAAACTATATATTTATAGAGAAAGAAACAACACAGTTGTAGTAAATAGAATATCAGGATCATAAAGTAAAGGTCACACTATTAAAACATAACACAGCTCACTCAATCACTAATACAAATGTATAAAAATCTTTCATTATAAAACTACTGGCAATACCTATAAATTTAATACAAGGAACCAACCAAACAAGATTTTTGTTAAATATTAATTTCATTTAGTCGGAATGTAACCAATTTATTTATAAATTTATACTATAACTCGCCTAAAAATACTTTAATTGTATCGAACAGTATTGTACATCATTGGTCATGCTGTGCATATCGACAGCGGTTTAGCTTACGTACTTGATATATATAAACGAGATAGGGTTACATAAATAACTTTCTCAGAAAATTGTATCTTTGTTACAAGCTACCTGCCCCAGCTTCTCAAGGTAATTTGGATCTTGAGGTTTTCCCTGGAGAGTACAGCGTGGAGTTCTTCAAGAAGGGGATGAAAAGATTCCAGCAGGGCCGGCAACGCGACTGCAATGGCCGCTGCAATTCCAACGATAATATAGCTATCCGCAAACATTCGAACATAAACTTACTATTATATGGTAGTACATACATACATATCATCACGCCAAGTCCCTAACGGGGTAGGCAGAGAGTATAGAGCGCCAGTTCTCTCTAGACTTACATACCTCTTTCGCTTCGTCCACATTCATTCATTCATTCATTCATTATATGGTAGTAAATAAAAGTAATAAAAATAAAATAAAAGTAAAAAAAAACTGGCACAAAACACAATCTCGTTTACATACACAGTACATAACTCAGACCTTAGCAACACTAGCCATAATTTTACGTACCATTTACCATGTCAATGACACAAAGACATATCCGTCACATATTGTATTTATATAAACAATCTTAAATGATAAACAACAATGCGACACCATCTTCTACCTCATAGTAAGCGGCTACCATAGCCTATGAACATTTACTGCATACATTTGATACATAAGCTGTAAGTACCTACACATATATATTCAGAGGGAATCAAATACGAGACCCTAGTCGTGGTGATCTTAATATCTTAACAAACTTGATCTGTTAAGCTATTGCTTAACAAACAGACCAAGGTCTGATAGCAACGGTAAGACGTCAATGACAAGATAAATGGCGCGTATTAAAGTCAGTTCCCGAACACGTCTGGCGTCTTTTGTTTATTCGATGCCGTGCGCGAAGATCATAACGAGGCCGGGCTCCACCATCATGTGCTCGTCGACGTGCACGTTGTCGCACTGCAGCACCAACACCGCCTGCTTGCCCGGCACTCGCTTGCACACGTATTTCTCGTACAGTCTGCTTGGACAAATAATGGATACTTCATACACAGGCAACTGTACTTACACGGGATCAATAGGCATCAGCGGCATTTATAATCGTCAAATAAGCAATGTAAAATAGTTATAGAAGAACGGGCTCTGTGACTGAATAAACATTATAATTATACACATTCTTATTCATCTAAATTTAAATACATACAAATAATACTACAACAATCATTCAGGCAGTCAGTCGTCCAGGAACGGTAGCTACTGCACTTAACTACTCTACCTACATATGTAAGATTCCTGATGTAAGTAAAATTTGCAGACATCCCAAACAAATGTGTTGATTAAAGAGTTCCCGTTTGTAATAATTGTAATACATGGCATAGCCCAGGCCAAGGCCCAGTCGACGACGCGTGAGTAATAATATCTCTGGTATTATAGTACCCACGACATATAACATATTTTACTTGATTGAAATAAGCATATGATACGCAAAACTAGACATTAATGCAATTACAATGAAGGCGGTTATTCTTCGTAATACCTTCTATTGTTCTGCCTAGTTTCGAGTGAGGACAGTCCCGGCGGCCACCGCCTCTCGTGACAGTTCTCCATGAGGTCGTCGATGATATGCGGCGGGCAGCCAGATTCTGACAAACTTCGCTTGATCATCATCTGTAGAGGAAAGCAATTCATGTTTATAAGTATGTGCCCTTATTAGTATTAAAAAATCCACGGAGCACTTGTGCAATTGTTTCTGACATAGTTCATAGGTGTAGCCAAACAAACATTAACCCTTGTGAAGTGGACAGAGAGTTGAGTTTTATTTGCTATGACTTAGTACATAAAATTTGCTTCATCTTTTTTTTTCAATCATGTGCATCACTACCCTAGTCACTACAATGCTTTTCCATTCTGCATTCACTTTCTAAATAATAATATAACCTCACGCTTTCCTTCAAAGTTCCCCGAAGGACTATACAGAGGTGTACACACGCCCACTTTCAGATGGCGACATTATCGCCGTTCCTCAAGCACGACTAGATGTAGATACGCCATTGAATTTGTTCTCAAACATATGTAGGTTTCCTCTCGAAAATTTCCTTCACCGTAAAGCTTGTGGTGTGACTAATCACTGTTCAGAAAAACTCATTGGTACAGTCGGGATTCGAATTTAATTACTTAGGCAATTTAAGGGTCCCTTGATAGCTACAGGCCCCGCGCTAATCCGGTACTGAGTCTAACACTGCACAAGAGCGAATACAAAAAAATAGAGGGTAAAGTGCGTGTGAATGGTAGCAACACACCACCTGCAGCACGTCATCGGGTGTGGAGATCATGCCGCCCCAGCGCGTGACTCGCGCCCTCGTCAGCGAGGCGGCCCAGCGACACACCTCCTCGCGCTCCATCTGCTCGGCCAGCGCACGCATCGACGGGTTCGACACACGCATCGCACGCATGAATTCCTGGTACATCACAGTAAATCTACTTAAATATAGCCTTAAAGACCTACATTTCACAATTTCCTTTCAAAATCAAAATCAATCCTTACAAATATTATATAGGAGTAAAGTAAATATTGTATTTTCGTCTTGTGAATAAGTCCTTGTAAGTCAACAATATTAGATTTTTATTTATTTATTTAGGAAGAAAGTTATAATTGATAAATAAATGTGTGATAATGCATGCAGTAATATAAATGCAGTGATGATTATGTTTCGACGACATAGACAAGGACAGTCCTTGTCTATGTCGTCGAAACATAATCATCTGAGTAGTTAAGACATTTCATGTCACAAGAAGTTTTCAGGGATACAAAAAAAACATTTTATTTAATTAAAGGCGCTAGCGTTTTAGCATCTACCTTCAACCTGAAGAAAAACCGGTAACCTGGCGGGCAGCACCGCGAGGCGCAGCCAGTAATACAATAATAGTTAGACAGCAAATGCACTCACTTTCAATAAAGCCAATTCTCTTTTATGCTCATTAATTATAAGTCTTTGCTCAGCCAATTCCTGTTGGTAGTCTGTGAGCTTTCCCTGTTGTGTGGCAATAAGAGCTCTCAGCTCACGCACACAGTTATGGTCTGCCAACTCATCCTTGGGGATCACAAGACCACAACCCGCGTCACAGGGCATGGGCCTTTTAGGGTTGTATTCACCTGCAAAAAGGAATTCGAAGTAAAATATTTTTCATTGGTAGGAATTAATCATTCTTTGTTATATGTGGCCCTAATCCTTCCTAAGAAAACTCTGTGGTGACGAGTACTTAACATTGTCTGCAAAAAGAAACCTGCAAGGTCAAACTCTTGGACAAAACATTGAGTAATCTATCTCATCACTTTAGTTTACTTCACAAACAATGTTTTCTACTACAATAAAGCCTGTGGTAATAAAGCAATCCCTGCTTAATATTCAGCCAGGGCTCAAACCTGCAGCCTTGATTTTACTTAAACCACTGCGATACTAGCGCAAAGCCATGACAATGGCATTAATAATATAGCATACAGATGTTTTGCACCTATACCACTATACCTAAACAAATGACTAATGAATGGGAAACAGGATAAAATTATATATTTCCAGAAATTATATTGGAGTCAATGGTTTTCAATCTTAAATAATGGATGTTATCATTACTTCAAACGTAATTCTCATTGTTATATAAAATTTGCTTCAATGTAAAAGGAAAACAGAAAATTTGTTACATTATGGGATATAAATTTAAATGAATGCTTATATGAAACTACTAGCTGTCCTGCCCAGCTTCGCCCGGGTGAAAA
>JACCPG010006011.1:0-20529 GCA_016069955.1 Drepana arcuata | reverse complement strand
GAGTGGTTCGAGTAGTTGCCTGCGACACAAAGATCGCAAGTTCGAATCCCGATTGTACAAAGGAGTTTTAATTGAGGAACTTAAGTACAGTGATTAGTCACACCTCGAGCTTTACGGTGAAGGAAAACATCGAGAAAAATAATAACTTAGATGCATTAACACCTCCTCCTCTCTTGAAGTCGATTAAAAAGTACTCGAAACTAACGAACAGGTATGAAGAGACTGATGAATTTGGAAGAAGCGAAAGAGGTGTGAAAGTCTAGAGAGAACTGGCGCTGTACTCTCTCTGCGTTCCGCGCATACATACTATGCTCTAGTAATATAACACTAGAGATATTCAAAACATGCTCATTAATGCTCCATGATTTCAGAGTAGGGGCATTTGTGGTGTGGTTGCCGACCATTGCTGACCAGTTCGTGAGGATACTCGAGTCAGGAGATGACACTGACCTACCACTCTGTGGCGTCATTGCAGCCAGCCTGACCGCGCCAGAAGATGTAAATACTTTTCATAATTACATCAGCAGAGAAGAGACAAGGAGAGACTGCGATATCCTGCTTTAAATTGATTTTAGGACGTAAAAAGCTTTAGAAAGAGTACTTTGGAAGACTTTAGAAATATTGGGTAGCATTTCGTAGTCATAATTCTTACATAAATCAAAATCAAAATCTTTTTATTTCACATAGGCCCAGGTGGGCACTTATAAAACGTCGAAAAAGAAGCAAGGTTCGGGTTGGTCGCTTCCATGGAGAAGAACCGGCAAGAAACTCCATGGTTACTCTTTTCAAATCATTAGGCATATACAATAACAATATTTTTTCGTTACAGCAATAGTACCCAAGTATGGGGGAACAACGTAGGCCCGACAATAGGTCGCTGCTTACTATACAAAGCATACATAAAACAAGATAATTATAACAATGTTAGCAAGATCTAAGAATCTACAAAGCCTACAATGTTCTCACATTCACAAATTAGACAAATTAAAATCATAGAGACAGCATGGAGTTTTTTAAGAAGGCTGTGAAAGGATACCTGCATGGTCGGCAAAGCGCGAGCGATACCCTTCAATAAGTGGTGGTAGCTGCTTACCGTCTTGATTGTCACTGTCATAGTACCATCTTGTATATATATATATATATACTAGCTGTCCCACCCAGCTTCGCCCGGATGAAAAAGTAAAATTTCCTGAAAGACGATAGCAGCGCCACCTATCGGGTCCAATTGTGATGTAAGCTATCTTTTAAGTTGGATCGAACTGCACACGGTGTGCAAATTTGATTGAAATCGGTTAAGTAGTGTAGGAGCCCATCGCGGACAAACAACGTGACACGTAATTTATATATATTAAGAAGATGTATGTGTATGTATATTTATAACAATCTGCACCCGGCAGACCTTGATTTCATTGATGTTGATGTTCCGCAGCGCCATCTAGAAAGTGCTTTTCTTCTTTCGGAACCTTCGGCGTTTGCAGAATATCTCACCGAAGTTTTGTTACCATCTTATCAATTATTTATGTACGCATAGAGGATAAATATTCATTTACAATTGTAAATTCGTATATTCTTTAATTTCCCAGCCCGATGCAGTCCCATGCGCTTTGAACGTGACATCATTGCTCATCGTCCTCGGGGTTGGTGCGCTGCAGTCAATAGTCAACATTGTCATCAGCCTGGTAAGGTGTATTATTCTAATCGTTGAAAAAACATTGTATAGAATTTGTACTTACATTTAATTAAATGCTTTATAGACATAATATACAAGCTCTGCCCCGTGGTGTCACGCGCCTAATTTTCTTTTTAATGATAATTTTTGTTTGTAATATAACACAAGATAGCCGTGGTGGCCGAGTGGTTCGAGCAGTTGCCTGCGACGCAAAGGTCGCAAGTTCGAATCCCGACTGTACCAATGAGTTTTTCTGAACTTAAGTACAGTGATTAGTCACACCACGAGCTTTACGGTGAAGGAAAACATCGAGGAAACCTGCATACGTCAGAGAAGAAATTCAAAGGCGTATGTATAGTCGTGCTTGAGTAACGGCGATGGACTCGCCATCTGTCACGTTGGCACCTAATATACCTCTGGCGGAAAGTGGGTGTGTGGGTATTACCTAAACACCTCTGCCTACCCCTTCGGGGACCCTTGTGGGAAGGCGTGAGGATATAATATAACACATAATACATTATGCTGTTTCAAATTCAACCAATTCCGTTCCGCACAAACTATCTGGTATATAAAGTTTGTGAGATATAATATTTTTATCTGACAAATTCTGATGGATTGTGGATTGAAGCAAATAGGATCCCAGTTTCAAATTGAATAAATTATCAAAATAATAATATATCCTCACGCCTTCCCATAAGGGTCATCGAAGGGGTAGGCAGAGGTGTATATAATATACCCACACACCCACTTTCCGCCAGAGATATATTTTAGGTGCCAACGTGACTGATGGCGAGTCCATCGCCGTTACTCAAGCACACATACGCCTTTGAATTTCTTCTCAGACGTATGCAGGTTTCCTCTCGATGTTTTCCTTCTCCGTAAAGCTCGTGGTGTGACTAATCACTGTACTTGAGCTCAGAGCTCTTGGCTTATTTCTTTACTATTAGCTCTTGGTTGCAGGGTTGAGTTCGATTTCGAATGTATATGTTATGTCATGTATTATTCTGAAGTTCCCAAATCAAGCTTTACTTAATTTGGGATATAGATCAATTTATATCAATTTCTCCCTATGTATTATTACTATTATTATTATTTATACCTCAGGTGGTCAATTACGGGGGTCGGCGCAACATCGCGATGGCTATAACTGCGTTATGCGGCGTTTGCGGCATAGTCGTAAACCTGGTGCCCAACGCGATTGGTAGCGCGGTGTTCTTCGCGGTCCAGCTCGTGGGCATCGTGGTGCTGGGGCTCTACACTGCCATCGCGGTGGCTCTCTTCCCCACACACTTGAGGTACAACTCGTACATCGCCTGTATTTCCCCTTTGCATACACTCCTTGTGACAAGGTAGAAGCTCTTGAGAGTGGAAAACCATGAATTCTTATGTAATGTTGATTCTAACACAGGCAGCGGATTAATCGAGTATAAGGGACAAATGTTAATTCAACTAACCATGTTACCATATATGGGTATATGTATAAGGAGCCGTGTTAACAGAGCGGATTAAGTAATGATCTGTACAATCCCACTGCACTGAGAACTCTTATAAAGCCTAGCACAATTTGACGGCCGTTTGGTCTAGTGGTTAGAGCTCCTGACTGCGAAACTTGAGGTCGCGGGTTCGAATCCCGCTGAGGGCAGATATTTGTGCGATGAACGCGAGTATTTGTACCTTAGTCTTGGATGTCCTATGTATCTATGTATATATATATATATATCTATATAAGTAAATATATCGTTGTCTATTTACCATAACGCAAACTTTGCATAAATTGGGACTAGGTCAATTTGTGTGGAATTGTCCCAGGTATTTATAGGTATTATTTACAATAAACAAGCTATATTATTATAATAATAATGTAAAGATATTTTTAATCTAATCAGTAGTTCTTGAGATGAACAAACAAATTGCTTGCTTCCTTGTAATATGCAAATTTTCCAAACAAATAATAACAATAATATATTTATTAGACCTCTGCCTACCCCTTCGGGGACCCTTGTGGGAACGCGTGAGGATATATTATCATCATCATCAGCCCACTCTAGCCCACTGCTGGACATAGGCCTCCCCTAATGAGCGCCATAGCGCCCTGTCTTCAGCTTGCCGCATCCAGCATCTGCCAGCAGTCCTTCGCAAATTATAATTCTTATTTATTAGACCAAAAGAAAACATATACACAGTGTAGCTCAAAAATATACTGAACTGTATTGTTAATCTGTTTTCCAGGGCGATGGCGGTAGCGCTGCCTCTGACCGTGGGTCGAATAGGCACATTTGCCTCTATCCAGATCCTCAATTGGTTGCTGACGACCAACTGCGAAGTGGGCTTCTATGTCTTCGCAACAATATTTGCATGTTAGTACTTTTTATATGATATACGTCGGCACTTTGTATTCCTTTGTATAAAAGCCGTAGTGGCCGTGTGGTTCGAGCCCGCCCCCAAATAATATTTAAATAAAATTACCAGTCCAGCCCAGCTCCCTTGCTCGCGATCCAGCAACGCCCTAAGCCGAGGTTCGTACCCCACAGGGGGTGCCCTTAGCTGTGTTGCTTAGAAATAAAGTGCCTGGCTGGAGGCCTAGGTCTCGCCATAAAAAAAGTGGTTCGAGTAGTTGGCTACGACACAAAAATCGCAAGTTTGAATCCCGACTGTACCAATGAGTTTTTCTGAACTTAAGTACAGCTAGTAGTCACACCACGAGCTTTACGGTGAAGGAAAACATTGAGAGGAAGCCTGCCTGAGAAGCAATTCAAAGGCGTATGTATTCGTATTATGCTTGAGTGACGGCGATGGACTCGCCATCTGTCACGTTGGCACCCAAAACATCTCTGGCGGAATGTGGGTGGGTGGGAACTAGCTATACTCCTCTGCCTACCTCATTGGGGACCCTTGTGGATATGTATACTTTGTATTCGAATGGAAGGAGGCAAGTGAATAAGCTTCATGTGATTTGTAATATCACAGCAATATTAATTAGAAAGCTTTCTGGTCTAGTGGATAGCAAATTCCGAAGGGCTTGGTTCGCCGCTGAGGGCAGAGATATGAGTGATGAGTGATAATTAAGGTGAAATTTAGGCATCTATTCATTTAGCGTAACGTAACTTTGAAGCAAGATGAAAGAAGTACCTTATAGTACCTAATAGTGGTCTTATAGTATGTCTATTTTTAGCATCAGCAATAGTTGCGTCGTTCCTGCCTGACGACCGCCTCCTCCGGGGCCCGCCTCCTGGCCCGCCGCCAAATGTTGACAAAGATGAAGTTAACAACACACAGCTTAGACAGATCAGTGACTTATAAACTACTCATTTACTTATATTAAAATATATTTAAGGAAATTCTTCTTTATTACCCAAACCTTAAAGATCAATATTGTTACTCCTAGTGCTTGACACTATGCAATACAATGTAAAAAGGCTGCTAATCAGGAGAAAGAGTAATTTAACGATGAGCACAAAGTAGAAATAAATTCCAATAACTCGTTCCTCCAGAGGCCCAACATGGAATATTATACAAGAATATTTAATGTATGTGACGTTTTTATTTAAAACATTTCTAATAGTAAGCCATGGGCCGAATCTATAGTTCAAATCCCGACTGTACCAATGAATTTACCTGTACTTAAGTGCAGTGTTTGAGCACACCACGAGGTTTACAGTGAAGAAATTCAAAGACATTTGTACAGTATTGCTTGAGACACGGCGATCGCCTCGCCTTCTGTCTCCTAACACCAAGCACCTAAAATGTATCTCCGGCGAAACGTGAGTGGTACTACACACCTCTGCCTATTGCTTACGTCAGTATAATGTATAGTGATATAAAGCGCTATATTAATTGATGATTTGATAAATTAAATTGTTCAGTCATATACGACATTAAATGGGAATTTAGCCTCCAGCCACATACTGGAACAACTCACAGACAAAGAACTTCACTCTCCTTGAAACTGTGCAGTTGTTCCAACCTTTAAGTACTATTAGTACAGGTAGTTCAAAAAGTTTGTCAAAATGAGGCTATCAAACTATCGCCTTGTTGGACTTGAAGCCATAATAAATGATACGCACAATTATGAGTAAAAAACAAACGTTGACATTTTCTCAGTTCAAAGATGTCATGGCCTGTCAGAATTGCACTGAAATATTTGTAAATACATAAGTGTAGGCGTCAAGGTGGTTACACTGTCTGTTATATTAAAGATTGTGTTATTTTTGTTCGAAATTAAACAATTATGGTGAGTAATTTGTTGTCAAACTGCGTACATGTTTCCAACTCAAGACATTCCAGATTTTGTTGTGTTATTTCAGGAAGAAGAAATCGTGGACCTCGTTGGAGATGTTAAACTAACAGAATCACAAAAAAGTGTAGCCACATCAAACGTGTATTCGCTCGACTTTACAGACAGTGGTTCTGACAAACAGAACTCCTCCGGTAAGGAAACATATGTCATAGAATGCGATGACAGCGAGGACAGCGGGTCCTACCCGCTGCACGGTAGCAGGAGCGTCATTAATCTAAATGAAACATGTGGTGCTCCTGAGAAAAGAGACGCCACAATACAGTATGAAAGCCACAATGCAAACAAAGAGGCGTCAGTCTTTAACGAATGCTCTCTAGCCTCCCAAGAGATCTTTACACAAACCAGCAAAACAATATTAGAACTAGCCGAAACGGAAGCGACATTGAAAAGAACAATTAACCATCAATCCCTTGAAACCCAAACGTCCTTTATTTCTATTACTGAGAATAAAAGTGTTGAATATACGATTGGTGTGTCAGGCACGCAACGAACAATCTGTAGAAACGTTAATAAATTTGAATACGAAGTTAAAAACGAGGTATTTCATGTAATACATAATCAAACCTTAAGTACTTCTATAGAAGAAGAATCATCGAAATTTCCGGTTTCTGAAACTGATTACGATAAAACTAATAATTATGCAAGTGGAGATAGTTTAGAAGATAAAATTATGAGTGAATCAAATGAAGAGTCTAAAGACAATACATTGAATTACGATGGGAACGACTTAAACTATGAAAATGCAAGCGATTTTGACGAATCTGAGTTCGAAGATTCGCTAATGGAAAGATATCCGCTTAAGCTTGATGATTGCAATAGCGATTCTAGTGAGATACCTAAGTCAGTAGATAATGACGTTGAAGAACTATACACAAAGTTATCGGAAACCATTGATTTGACTTCATTAGACAGACCCTGTGATGCGGAAGTGCGGCGGATTAGTATATTGACGCCTCTGACTGAAGAATCGACAGTGAAGAAGGAAAGCGTTGTGGATATAACTCCTAACGTGACTAATATATCCGAAGAGTCCGATCGAGAAAGCCTATTTACAAATGCAGGGATGAAAATCAAAATGCTCCCATCCGAAGTATTTGTCCCAAAGGAGAGAGATACTTTTAAACTGCCGCCATTACACAAGAGCAGCAGTAACCGATCTTGTCCTAGCAGTCCACATTTGAACTTTTTATTTTCTGTAAACCCATCATCAGGTATCAGCAAATCTGGTACTTTGCCCTGTCTTCGCGAGGATCAAAACCCTAGAAGCTTAGATAGATGGGAAATTGCAACAAATGACTTAGCATCAGGAGAGAGTGTTTTCATTAATGGAAGAAGAGGTATGCATTTAACAAATGAATATTTTCCAAATTTGGCACATCAAGTATTAAAAAATATGTTTTTTACAGATCCTATTGAACGGATTAGTGAGACTGTACACTTGCCGCCTATCCACATTGAAGGTTTCATTATAAATAACACCAAGCGAGGCAATCCTACTGCAATTGATGTCCTTAAAGAAGAAACTTCTTCTCACAACGAACATCAAACACCTTCTATAAGCATTAAAGAAAAAATTAAAGAATTAAAAATGACCACAAAGCATAAAGCAGGAGTTCATAGCCGGATTAGTCTTGAGTGAGTTCAGATTGCCCTTTGATTATAAACTCTTTTATTATCTTTAATAATCTAAACCATTTATTCATCCAATCAATTCATGATATATTTTCTACTTCGGTTTTGAGAATCTTTATTTTCTTTTGAAATTACAATTAAAGTAACTTGCAAGATAAATCAATCTTATCTTAAAAAATGGGTTATAGCAGTCTGCTTGCGTTTTAAACTACATAAAAGAAATTGTGTGTGTGTGCGTGGGCGCATATTCTTTTTTTTTAATGGTCAGATTTTAATGAAAATAATGATTACTAGGGCTTCAAACACCAAGAGCATATCTCCTCGAAGCGTGTCTCCAGACGCGGCAAGGTTGTGTGACGCTGCAGAACGAGGGTGCGAAGCGCTCTGTGTAGAATTATTGAGGAGGTTGCGCTCGAATTCGTGGTTAGTTGAACTGTAGAAGTTTTAGATCCTTATTCTCTTTGGCTATTTCTGTTATTTAAAGTATAGGGGCAAGTTGAGTTTTATGTACAATAATAGATAAGAGAACCGTGGTGGCGTAGTGGTTCGAATTGTTGCCTGCAACTCATAGGTAGCAAGGTCGGATCCCGAATGTACCAATAAGTTCTTCTGAACTTATAAATTGTAACTAGTTAAGGTCGGCAACGCGCGAGTGATACCTGTGGTATTGCAAAAGTCTATATTCGGAATGCTTATTTGCCACCCCAGTGGTATAAAAAATGTCTGACCAAGAGCTCTATGGCAAAGGAAAATCTGGTGGAGGAATCTGCACACGCTCATTACAGAAATTCAAAGAAGTATGTGATGGTCTCGCCATGTGTCACGTTGAACAGACAGAAAAACTGCTGTGTTACACTTTGAGCTACGCCTTCGGGGACAATTTCTATTGAAATGTTGCTATTTATAGGTTCGACGTGGTAGACACTCTTGAAGATGTGCCCAAAGTGTTGGAGAAGTTCTGGGGCACCATTACGGAGCATCGAATTGCAGATCTCATTAGACTGGTATCCTTTTATATATAACATTTCAATGTAAATAATCTAGTGGAGAGTGGGTGTGTGCGTACCTACCTATCTACCTGGTAGGCGCGAATATATATTTATATAATTAAGTACAGTGATTAGTCACACAACGAGCTTTACGGTGAAGAAAAACATCGAGAGGAAACCTGCACACGTCTGAGAAGAAATTCAAGGGCGCATGTATAGTCCTGCTTGAGTAACGGCGATGGACTCGCCATCTATCACGTTGGCACCTAATATACCTCTGGCCGTTACTCGTGGAAGTAAAAAAAAATCAACGACGCATTATATGGTCATATAATACTTCGTTGATTATTTTTTACTTATGCGGGTTTTCTCTTTACGTGTCCCTTCACCGTAAAGCTCGTGGTGTGACTAATCACTGTACTTAAGCTCAGAAAATAGCCTTGGTACATTCGGGATTCGATCTTGCAATCTTTGTGTCAACCACTCTGACACCACGACTCTATATATAATAATATATAACACAAAAGTTATACTTAATCATATGGCAATAAAGTCTATTTTCCAAAGATCAGCGGTCACGTGGAATCACCTCGGTCTCAAGTGGCGCGCGCCGCGTGTGACACCCTCGCGTGCATTCTCAAGAATACCAACTACACCAAGAAGCCGGTGAGAATTAATTGGAGTACAATTATATACAAAGCAGTTGACATGTCGTGGACTCGAACCTAGGTTAAGCCGTTGCAACTTCACGAGCAAAAGAGGTGGGCTGGACTTGATCCGTTGAGGGCGTAATTATATATATATTAATAAGTCTTATATAAATAAAGTATTATTTTATTCATTTTCTTACTTATATTATGGTTTTTGTACCATTAAGGTGACAGAAACATTACCGTTGTCCATTAAACTTTTAACACCGTACGGCACTGAGTTGCCGACCCTTGTCTATTTGTTTCCTTGGGGTGTTGATGAGTCCATGCACTTATGAAACGTGCATTTAGCGTATTTGAGTTTCCAGGATTTCTACGAAGCTGTGACCATCCTTCTGACCAAGACGGGCTGCTTCAGCCGGCCAGTGAGGAGGGCCGCCAACGTTGCCCTGGACGACATTGTCTGCGGCGTCGAGCTGAGTCACGCCGTCACGGCCATCTGTGTGCACGGCACCGGGTAAACATAATATACACGTCGACAAATCTAAGTACACATAATTTATATAACAAAGACCTGCGAAACTTGAGACCACGGGGTCGAATCCCGCTGAGGGCAGATATTTGTGTGATGAACACGAGTATTTGTACCTTAGTCTTGGATGTCCTGTGTATTTATGTATATATTTATATCTATATAACCTCTGCCTACCCCTTCGGGGACCCTTGTGGGAAGGCGTGAGGATACATATATATATATATATATATATTATATCTATATAAGTAAATATATCGTTTTCTAGTTACTATAATACAAGCTTTGCCTATTTTGGGACTAGGTCAATTTGTGTGGAATTGTCCCAGGTATTGATTATTATTATTTATTAATAGATTTAATTCCATAACTATATATCTCTGGAAAAAGAGCGTAGCGCGAGCGGAAAGAGAGATGTCTGTTTACCTCTGCCTACTCCTTCGGCGACCCTTGTGTAACAATACATTACATTAATAAGAGAAAATAATCCAAAAGCCTTTTAATTTAAACGTGAAACAGGCACAAGAGTTCTTTAGTCCGTTGCGCGGCCGCCCGCCTTCTGGTGGTGTGCTGCGCGCTCGCTGGGGGCGGGCGGGAGCTGCTGCGCGCCAGGCCGCCCACCGCAGCATATGCTAGGAAGCACGCACTTAGGGCACTCGCAGCATTGTTGGAAGACAAGAATACAGAAGCCAGGTATGTATTCCCATAAGAGACCCAGAAAATGTAGGCTAAGTCCATCTGTCCAATGTAGAGTCCATCGCCGTTTCTCAAGCGTCTTTGAATATCGTCTCAGACGTATGCAGGATTCCTCTCGATGTTTCCCTTCAACGTAAAGCTCCTGGTGTGACTTTATCACTTTACTTATGTTAAAAAAAACTCATTGCCACAGTTTGGATTCGAGATTGCAATTTGCTATGCAGGCAATTTTCGGTAATCCTATTTGACTTTTTTACTCTACGTCATCATTTTTTTATAAACCCCATTGACTCACACATAAAGCTTATGTTTGCGGCCAATTATTGTACATTAGTCCAGAAAGCAGGATTTGAACCACGTGACCCAGATCATCATCTGTTACTTACACTTATGACTTCAGGAAGTACGCCGAGCGTCTATACTCAATGCTTAGACCCCTGACAAACTTCGAGGCGTATTACTTGACCGATGTGGACGTAGAGATGGCCTCAAGACAGATGAAGAAGTACGACCAGATGCTACTGTGCGGCCCGCCGGAGGCCAGGTGACAATGGCAGCTAGCCATAGGCCACAAGCCAAATGTGTCTTTAAGGATCTTGTCTTCAAGGCTGTTGTGTACTGTTCCCGCATCTTGGCAGTCAATTGAACTTATTAATCTTTTCAAACAATGTGAGAGATGAATATGTTGGAGTACTTGAAGGTTTTTTTACGATTTTGATACCAATCAATTGCTAACTACGGTTCCTATTTCTTTAGACAGCTCATCAAATTTTCAATTTATGTCTTAGGTCTTTTAATAAATATCGGTATTGTTGAATCGAATAAAACGCTCCATGTATTTCTTATCTTTGAGTGCTTTTCTGACTTTTTTTTAAATATTTCACAGATTATATAATGTTTCGATAATCTATTCACAGAATTGAAAATGTAAACATTAAAAGTAAAAAAAAAACAACGAAGGAAATAAAATACGCTCTGAACGAATATACTCTTATAGCTAGTTGAGCCCCGCGGCTTCATCCCCGTTAAATAAGATTTTATTTCTGGAATAAATCATGTTACTATAGCTAATAATATATATCTGTGCCAAATGTCATCTCATTCCGTTTAGTAGTTTTTGCATGAAACAGGCAAAAATATTCTTACGATTTTGAATATTGGTAATATTTGCTTGCAAGAATAAGCCTTGAAAGCCAACTAAAAGACGTAACTAACTGATTAAATACATTTTTGGTTAGCTATGGAATAGTGAATGAAATGCATGCAATGTAAGCATAATTATTGTTAGTTAGTTCTTTATATAATTCTTTTAATGTAATATTTTGTATACAATGTAATAATTATGAAAATTCCAAAGTGCAATGTTGACAGTAACTGCCGAGCTAACAAGCTTTTTTTTATATTTTGTAATATCATTGTCTAGATTGTTGACAATAGAATTCGTTTTGTTTTTAACTGCTTTATTAAAGAAATCGAGTATTCGTTTACTGAGATATTTTATTGTGTTAGCTTATATGAGCTACTGAGACGGTCTGAGTATTACTAAAGTCTATTAGTGCTGAGAATAATACCAAATATACTTAAGTACATACACATACATAAACTTAAGTACAGTGATTAGTCACACCACGAGCTTTACGGTGAAGGAAAACATCGAGAGGAAACCTGCATACGTCTGAGAAGAAATTCAAAGGCGTATGTATAGTTGTGCTTGAGTAACGGCGATGGACTCGCCATCTGTCGCGTTGGCACCTAAAATATGTCTCCGGAGGAAAGTGTCACACACACTTGTGTGGGTACTACAAGTGTGTGTGTGTGGGTACTACTAAAGCTCTTGGTGTGACTAATCACTGTACTTAAGTTCAGAAAAAACTCATTGGTACAGTCGGGATTCGAACTTGCGACCTTTGCGTCGCAGGCAACTGCTCGAACCACTCGGCCACCACGGCTCTATAATTGTTACGTAAATATATTGCCTTTATTACATTTGGGTACGCGTGCACTTGAGTTATAACGAACGTTACTTGTTTATGTAATTGGAAGCGATGTTTGAAGGAACTAACTGATCCATTAATTATATCTTGGAACTGAGATAGCGCAGCCTAGACCTTAGGTTGAAATAGCGCCTTGCCTTTGTTGTCCTAGACCCAAATCTTATTGAAAATTGTTCTTTAACAACCAGTGTCCTCATATTTCTGCTAACCATGATATGTCATAGGGATATTACATATAACCTGAACGAAGGTAATAGAGGCCTCTTTTTTTTATTGTACTTTGTCTTTGTTGTTTATGCAATCTCTCTGCGAGCCCAAATGTTACAGACTCGCCATCACACTTTGGCATATAGACACCTTTCAGGCGATAAGAAAGAAGAGATGGGAATGCGTGATGATGAAAAACTAATGTTTCCATTCTATACTCAGTATGAGAATAAACAATAATAAGAACCTCATTCATACCCTCATCTCACAATGCTTCAGACATTCCGACACGTTAGCATTCGATCCGACCGCAAATACATCATAGTCAGGGTTGACTTCCAAGAGAATCCGAATATTTGAATCCGCAGAAAAGACCGGAAGCGTGTAATGTAACCCTTGCATTAGCGTCCTTTCTGTTTACTCAATATGATTTATCCCACCCACGACGCTTTACGCTATCTCCAATGCACCGGAGCCGCAGTTCAAGTCCTAAGTCACCAGGGTCAACTGATGACAATGACAAGCCCAACACAACGCTTACCAACACCCTTATAAACAGTATGATAAAGTCTATAGTTCCTGAGCATAAAGACCAATGTAGACTGGTTGCAGATCATACGATGCTGTAACGTATTAAGTTGTGATAGCCGTTGTACGCAGAAGATGAGATGATCGTCGGATTTGCTTGCAATAATACTATGACGACCATGCAGCATGACCTCAGGAAGTGTTGATATGTATCATATCATTTCTACGGATGTATAGAGCGTTCAGGCTTATTTGTTTGTTCCAACTCTTTGTATCACAAGAGAGAAATGTCTCGTTGCTGGAGGGGTTTGAGTAGTTCGCCTTCAACGCAATGTTTGTGTTTGTGACCAAATGCAAATTGTATTGTTTTAGTTCACAAGTGACCACTAGATGGCGCTTATCAAAAATAGAACGAGCTATCGTTTCGTTCTCAGTGTATAATATCAATGGTCTAAGTGCATTTTTAATCAACCTTTTCCCCTCCCTCCTCTCTTCTCTTCAACTCTCTCCCTCTTTCCCTCTCTCCTTCACTCTTCTCTTCAATTCTCTCTCTGATCTCAATAACGAGTCAGAAGTTCAGAACGCAGTTGTGGTTTTATTAGTACCTACCTAACCCTCTACCCTCTAGCGTATCTAAGAGCAGGACAAATAGTTCAATAGTTCACCTGACTTCACCTTCACACGAGCATCCGAGGACATCGACTTCTTTGGTGCTCAACAGTTTGCGTTTGGTAAGACTGGCTGGACTAATATTTTTTTCACAACCATAGAACACTGGTTAATCTAGTCATGTCATCGCAGCTTGGCGGTAAAGGAAAATATCGACAGCAAGCCTGCATATGGTTGAAAATAAATTCCATGTATTAAACCATTGAAATCACCGCAGAAGAACTTAAGATTCTTCTGCTTTTTTCTTTCTTCTTCAGAAAGGGCTCTCATGCAGCATTGTTAAAAGTGGTACGTTGGTCACAGTCGGGCTGGACTGGTTAGGATTCGGGAACCCTTGAGGGAAGGCGTGAAGATAAACAGTAATAAAGGCATTTAAAGATTTTTGAAGTAAAACACTAGATGATATGTATAAATATGCATAAACTGCGGTATAATGTTTATGTATACATGTCATGTAAAGTCCCAATTTCAGGGGTAAGCAGAGTTGTATAGATAGTGGCGGATAGTGTGTGGGACACCCAATTTCTGCCAGATATATTTAAGGTGCCAACGTGATAGATGGCAGGTCCATCGTCGTAACTCCAGCACAACTATACATACGCCTTTAAATTTCGCAAACGTATGCAGGTTTCCTCTCCATGTTTTCCTTCGCCGTAAAGCTCGTGGTGTGACTAGGGCATCGAGCTCGGGTTTTCCTGGACCGAAAAATCCCGGGTTTTCCCGGTTCTGAGGATAACAAAAAAACCCGGGTTTGATTTTTAAAACTCGGGTTTTTCGGGTTTTTTTTATACTTTTGTTTTTGTTATTTATTAAGTTAAAGCCACTTCGAATCCAATAATAAGCAAATTGAATAAGACTATTATGAGACTGATGCTAACCCAAGTATGCAGGTTATGGTGTCTCGTATGGCTGCAGTTGATGGAATTCCTCTTAGAACGTTCTCAAAATCTCAAGATTTAAAGTACCTTTTTGAAAAGATCAGCTACAAATTACCCACTACTTACTGCTAATAGATACCGTTCGCAACATAATTCTCAAAGACTTTGATAAAAGGAAGCTAGAAATAATCAACGAGATAAAAATTATATTGTCAGATGAAAAGAAGTTTTCGATATCATTCGATGAATGGACATCCAATAAAAATAGAAAGAATATGGATAGGGATAGCAGTTTTCGAAACCTAGGTCTCATACGCATTCACGGGTCCATGAATGCAGCCTCATACGTAAAATTTATTGAGGCCAAGTTGGACGAGTATCTCTAACAAATGACATCGTCGCTCCACCACAACCACACACCACAGACGGTTGCAGCCTTATGGTTGCATTAGGGAGGTCCTTTAAGACATACCATCAGCTATGCATCGCTCATGCCGTTCAGCTGGCAATAGTGGACGTAATGTACAAACGCAATGTCGGCTTCGAGGAAAACGTCGCTCAGCTTCCCGAACTTGACAAGGATGAAGATTTGCCTTTATCGGTATCGGCTCAAAGACTGCGAACTGTAGAATTTAACGACAACACGAATTCTACAGTCAATGACGAGGATGGTGTTGAATTGATAAAAGAATCCTCGTTTATGGAGTCTTTCAGTTCACAGTCTTCATGGAGTCTCTTAGATGCAAAGATCTGCTATCAAAAGTACGAAAAGTGGTAAAAATCTTCAAGAACTCTCCGACAAAAAACGATGCCATCCTTCAAAAACATGTCAGAGCTGATTTAAAAGACTAATTAAGAATTAATGAAGAAGAAATTAATGAAGAAAGATAAATTATCTATTACAAAAGCTTTAATTGATTTTAAACAGACATTGTTTCAATTTACTGATTGTGACTTTACTGATGATGACTGGAGAAATTAGACGAGATCCATTAAATATTGGATGTTATTAAAACTGTCGTCGAGGCGCCAGAACACGACCTGCGAGAAATTGACATTCAGTTGTCTACTTTGACAAATGAAGAGGAACTAAACAGCCAGTTAAGCTGTTGCTATTGATAATACTGCTCCTGACACTGGATCAGCTCGTCCATCAGACGAATTGCTTACTACTGTGAGGGTAGAAATGGCACTCTGCGAGAATGGCGGTACGCGACAGCGAGGGCGTTACCTATCGCTGGTATATGAACATTTGAACACAACACACAACAACTATTCCACCTACTAGCGTCGAGCTGGAGCGTATATTTTCTTCGGCTGGAATAGTCTGCAATAGATTGCGTTCGTCTTTGAGTGGCAAAACTTTGGATGCCCTAATTTTTTTACGTTCATTTTACATAAGTAAGAAGAAATTCTAATAATTCAGTTCTGATTTCTGTTATTTTTATGTTACGTTACGATATATACAAAATGGTCTCAAAAATCTCTTTTTTTCTAAAGTGGTACAATCATATATAAGTGAATGTTACCAAAAAAAATATTTCATGTTCAAAACTAATCTTTGCAAGTCTGAGTCAAAGATATTCTGAAGAAAAAATAAATCTTTATCACTTTTTTAAACATTAAAACAGTTTTTGTAATTTGTAAAGTACTATTTACTCTATTTAAAATCTTTTTTATCCTTTATATTTTGTACTCATTGTAGGAAATCGATATATAAACGCAGATTAGTGTATTTAATAATAATATATCCTCACGCCTAGGGCATCGAGCCCGGGTTTTCCCGGACCGAAAAATCCCGGGTTTTCCCGGTTCTGAGGACTACAAAAAAACAGTTAAAACAGTTTTTGTAATTTGTAAAGTACTATTTACTCTATTTAAAATCTTTTTTATCCTTTATATTTTGTACTCATTGTAGGAAATCGATATATAAACGCAGATTAGTGTATTTAAAGAAATTACAATAAAAAGATCGAAATGCTCGAAAAAACCGGTCTACCCGGGTTTTGATTACTCTTAAACCCGAAAACCCGGGTTTTCAAAATTGAACCGGGTTTGCGATGCCCTAGGTGTGACTAATCACTGTACATAAGTTCAGAAAAACTCATTGGTACAGTCGGCAGTATATTTTATATAAATGTACATGTCTATAATTTAGACTTTACATTTTCCGTGGTGTACTGTATCATCAGATTTCGGTTCTGATTGTGTCACCTATACGACCTTTATGATAATGACTTAAAAATATTCCAAGCACGACTATGAGCCTTACATTGTTTGCAAGGTATTTTTGTTTAAGATTTGCCTTTTTATTACAAAATAACAATGGCATCCATTTGGTTGGTAAGTTCCGCTTTAAGGAGGAAGGCTCTTATTGTTTACGCGTACATGTTTCCAATGGCGGTTACGATGCTGTTTCCGTCGTATTTGACACAAAAACTGGTGAAAATATATCGTGTTTTGAAGGACGTGCTTAGAAAATAAATATGGATATGCCTAAATATACCCTGTTTAGGTATTAGAGCGCCTACTTTCTATACGCTTCTTACATAACTACCCACTAAATAACTACATATTTACTAGCAACACGGATCCTTCACAAAATGCATTTTTTTATTTGCAAATTAGCATAGGCGGTAAACACTTACCATTACGTGTACTTGCGTGCGTTGCCGCGTTAAGGTCACAAAACAAAATGCTCGTTTGCCCTCCACGTATGCAGACTTTTCACGATGTGAAGGAAAACGTCGTGAAAAACTAGGAAGTGAGAGTTGGACGAACTTACAGACCTGTATATCCATAATCTGTTCGTATTCATCAACATTAAAATATGTAATATTGAATGCTACGTCATAAACACATATATTATTTTCCATCCACATTCGTGTCCATCGAGGAATCACGTCCATCTATACAAATAAATAAAATTGGAGTGTCTGTTTGTAATATTAAAATAACCGCTTTTTACTAAATGCATATATACAAAATATTTTTTCTTACAATTTTTGTCTGTCCGCCTGTCTGTCCGTTCGTTCCGGCTAATCTCTGAAACGGCTGGATAGATTTTGACTGCTGGCAGATAGCTGATGTAAAAAGGAGTAACTTAGGCTACTTTTTATAAACTTAATAATATATTTTTTATTAAATTCCACGCGGACAAAGTCGCGGGTACAGCTAGTCTTCAATATTATGTGAACGCAAAATTTGGTGTATCAACTTACATTGCATAATCGGGAATAACCTCAGGTTATTCAACTGTTAATAGCGCATGTTTCAATGAGGAAGGTTTTCGGTTCAGTTTCCGAACACATTCTTGTCATCAAATATTGGAAAAATGACTTTGGGAACTTACGACCTTCTGTGGAAATAATTTATACAATTTAGACCTTGGTTATGGTCGTAAAATAAATAGTTTCTTAGTTTTTAGCTCCATTTAACTTGCAAAAAATTTTAAGTATGGATTTTTCCGAAATCTATGGTCGGTGTGATAATGACGACGATGTCTTGATGCTAAGCAATCTGGGGTTTGATTCCCATCGAGAGTAGTTACTGTGACGAAGACGTCCTGTGCTTTAGTCTTAGGATATATATGCAAGTGTACAAGTTTAATAAAGTTTTTGGGACCTGGTCATTTTGTGGATGTGCCAGAACGTTCTTACGTTTTTTTTAACTTCCGCAGAGGGATTATGACGTGTAACGATTCTCGCTATGTATCCATATGTTATGTTTAATTACTCGTTTAGTAGTAAATATTTAAAATACAGCACGATTATTTACTGTACAATAAATCATTAGCCACTATGATTAGATGGCAAAGTCTAAACCAGTTTAGAAATAATAAATTAAAATAACTTTCAAATTACATGTTTTATTAAATAAGCCATTAATTTATAATTTAGTTCATAAACAATACATTTCTTAAAAATTAGCTTACGACTGTAACAATACTACAATTGCACACCTCAAAAGCCTTGAGGATGACCAAGGCCTAAAATCTAAGCAAGTAAATAAATGTAGGTCCTATTTTACACTATACCTACAAAATACTAAATTTCCAATTAAGTACAAGCGACTTATAAGACGGAGGCCTAATGTAGGCTGAGCTGGTCGAGTAGGACTCGAAGCAGGATAATTTTTAACGAAAAATTAGCAAAACGCTCTTCATTCCTGTCGTTGTCTTCGCGACAAGACTACGCTCCTCTATACTCGTGTGGTACTACTAAAGATGCACTCTGCGAGTCATTGGCTCGCACAACTAAAGGCGGAACACCGATCTCTTCATCATAGGATTCATCTTCTTCAGATTGGCCTGCAGGAATCTTTCCCGGTACCACGTTAATTAGGATATTGGGGTTATTGCACTCGTCGCACCATTGGGTAACTGCAAAGCTTGAGGAGGCACATCGATCTTCTCTCCACGTGACTCCTGTTGTGCTTCGGACGGGCTTCGACCATCGTTCCCAGCACCAGAGCCATTAAGGCGACTAACAACAAATGCAGAATACGCATCTTGTATAGAGAGTTGTTTAAACTGTCAAACGGCACGGTGGTAGTTCTGTTCAAACGGCTGGATGTAAAGTGATGATGGCGGCCGGCGTTTCCCTTTTATACATAGGAGCTTGGGTTATCTGGCGCGTGGGCGATAACCCGCCCAAATGTGATAGTGTGAGGTTCGATGACTCCTCAATGTCACAAGCTCATTATAGTAAAATTATCAAAACTGGGTAAGGTTGGAAGGTGGCACGTGTCCGACATTTGGGACTCTTACTGAATTTAAGGATGCTTAAGGTCGACTTTGCCTTGCCAATGTGCCGTTAAATTTTGTTGTAATTTAACTAGATAAATGTATTCCATCCAATAATTGGGGTCACAGTTTTTTGATAAGATTACTATAGCACGATCTAAAATTCTTATACTGGGCAGCTATGTCCGCTTATCGGATATTTCTAGAACTATTCTTTGCCCGAGTACAAAAACAAAGGAAAATTATTGAATGCTGTTTATCTCTCGGTGCTCCAAGTCTTCCATTCAAGCGAATCTGTAATCTACAAGCGGCGAGTGAGACGATAGATATTCGGACGTAGCCTACCTCAATTTCGTGCGCAATATCATATCACGTAGCTAGTATAAGTTTCGCTGATTAACTTGTTATCTCTTTATTGACATTAATTAATAACTCAATGCACTTATCAATGCACATACCTAGATAGAGTACGAATAGCAGTGGTGGCCGAGTGGTTCGAGCAGTTGCCTGCGACGCAAAGGTCGCAAGTTCGAATCCCACTGTACCAATGAGTTTTTCTGAACTCAAGTACAGTGATTAGTCACAACACGAGCTTTACGGTGAAGGAAAACGTCGAGAGGAAACCTGCATACGTGTAAGAAGTAGTTCAAAGGCGTATGTAAGTCCTGATTGAGTAACGGCAATGGACTCGCCATTAGTCACATTGGCACCTAAAATATATCTCTGGTGGTAAGTGGGTGTATAGGTACTACTTATACACCTCTGCCTACCCCTTCGGGAAGGCGTGAGGATATATGTGAGTTTATTCATTACGAACTTTACAACATGTCAAACAAGGTTTAACTTTTACATGGTAATCGTCTTCAAGCTGGGCTTGGGCAACGATGGGCAGTAGAATTCAGCCTCAGTAATATGGGTGTGATAACACATACACTACAAATAATATTGCAAACTAAATATTATCAAGCAATAGGCTGATAGTAGAGGGTCAGTTGTTTTATTTCATAGCACCAACCTTCTTTCCTCAAGGAAAATATGTCCTTT
>JACCPG010006009.1:0-22894 GCA_016069955.1 Drepana arcuata | reverse complement strand
TAGGATACCATTGAAATTTCGTCGATAATGAGAAACTCTGTCTGCCTTTCGCAATTCGCCATTCCCGGACAAGGGTGACATACCAGTTATTCGTCCAACCTTCTGTACTGGCAACTTTAAGGTACTATGTATAGTAGCTCCATTTATCAACCGTGCCTGTAAAGAATATTTTTAAGCGTTCTTCGGCACTCACTATTTGGTTTTGTATGGACTGAGTTACCATCGTGAAAATTTCTTTGCTATTTCGAGCCTTCTTTTTCGTTGTGTAGCAGTTTCGTTTTTATTTTTGTTTGTTTTTTTATTTATTGTTACCATGTTGTTCCCACAAGTAAAAGGGGCATTTTGACGGTTGAACCCCCCCCCCAGAGGTCCAGTAAAGGGGCGAGGCTTAATATACAACAAGATGCGCCCAATGTTGAGGGGGAAGCGCTTACGACAGTACTTTTTTATCCACCCTAATGCCATACAGTCCTCGGCACGTTTTAACCTATTTATTACCTTAACTTGGGTGGTATAGCTACCGCTTACTAACGAGGTATCTAATTACCTATTTTTTTTATCTGCCCCTCTAACGTCTCACAATCTTGGACGCACTGTTCTCGATACGACTAATCATGCCCACACCTAATACGCCATTTTGTAACAGTGTCCATCTTTAGTTTGAAATTTTGACATAATTACAGTATTCTGCTAGTGTAGTCCTATTATTTGATACCCATATTGTGGTGGTTGTGGAAGAATATGTACCTAGTCCGCCATATTGGAACGGCGTCCATCTTGAATTTTAAATTTTGACATAATCATCGTGTTTTACTAGTGTAGCCCTTTCATTTCATACCCATATTGAGGGGGTTGAGGAAAAATATGCAATCCGCCATTTTGTATCGGCGGCCATCTTAGATTTATAATGTTATTGATTTTATTATATTGTATTGTCATCTAAATTAAATGTGTGTACCAAATTTCAGATCGATCTGACAACGGGAAGGTGCTTAAATTTCATTTTCTAATTTTGACCCAAATAAACAAATAAATTCCATACGGGTCGAGCTAAATAAAACCGTAGCAAAAATTTTTGTTAGTATAACAATAAAAGAATCTTACTTATATTATAAATGTGAAAGTTTGTAAGTTTCTATGTTTACGGTTCTTTCACGGCATAGCGGCTGAACCGATTCTAGCAGGAAAATTTCCAAAGCTAATTTTTCGAACTCCACGCGGGTGAAGCCGCGGGCATAAGCTAGTAGTAAGTAAATAAATATATATACATTTATTATGATATGTTATATTCCCGAAAAAACTAGCAAAATAAAAACCAAAAGGTAGTAGAAATTTAAGCCGTTTTCACCATTAATACAAGATGGAAGAACATTATGCCGTATTTCGTTTGATAAGAGCGCGTAATGTCTACCTAAATCTGCGGTTTCAGTGGCCGTATATCAAGATTACTTTGCTGGTGTACGTAAAGTTTCACTAAGAGTAGTTGGCAACACAATAATTGCGCCGGTTTCAATTGAAAGTTAAAATTATAACGACTTTAGTTCGCGGAACATCTTGCAAATGCTCTTAGAATCTCGCCAAATGTAATTCAATTTGTTTAAGCTCTACAACTTTAAAACACTACTTTGGCTTAATGTTGAAATCTATACTAATATTATAAGGAGGAAAGATTTGTACGCACTGATGTAATTTGTAAGTATGTTTGTACGGAATTGGTACTGAAAGTACTGGACCTAATAAATATTTCACCATTTGAATGCTACATTATCACTGATTAATATAGGTAGGCTATTTTAATTGCAGAAAAAAAAATCTTCCACCCGTGCGAAGCGGGGTCGTGCCGCTAGTAATATTATAATATATCTTCACGCCTTCCCACAAATGTCCTGGAACGGGTAGGCAGATGTATGGGAACTATCTATACACCATAGATAGTTCCCATACACCCACATTCCGCCAGAGAAAATTTTAGGTACTAGCGTGGCAGATGGCGAGTCCATCGCCGTTAGTAAAGCACGAACAAAAGTACATACGCCTTTGAATTTCTTCTCAAGCGTATACAGGTTTCCTCTTGATGTTTCCCTTCACCGTAAAGCTCGTGGTGTGACTAGTCACTGTACTTAAGTTCAGAAAAACTCATATTTATATATACAAAATTGGCAAACAAGTATTAAGCTACTTTATGTCTAGCGTTCACTGCTCTATACGGGTATAAGGCGGGAATGAAAACAAATTTGCAAATAGCTAAAACACAGCACTTTGGCGCCTGGCGATAATGACTTGGCACCCATTGGCAAAACTTAAAGATTCTTTAAAAAATATGGCTTGTTTGAAATACTTTATCACGGGTTATGAAAAGGTTTACTGCGACACAATTGCAAATGGTCCCCGTGTCCTAGATACGCGAATAGTGTATGGCGAGACACCATAGCTTTGCATAGTCCCACGTAGGAAGCAGGAATCATTATTATTAATCTAAATAGACAATTGCCGTAAGAACCGTGGTGGCCGAGTGGTTTGAGTAGTTTCCTACAAGTTCAAATCCAGACTTTACCAATTAGTTTATCTAAACTAAGTACCTACAGTGATTTGTCACATCACGAGCTTAACGGTGAAGGAAAACATTGAGAGAAACCTGCATATGTTTGAGATGAAATTTAAAGGCGTATATGTAGTCGTGCTTGAGATACGGCGAAGGCCTCGCTTTCGTCATTATGGTAGCCTATGGCAGCATATATACATACATACATACATATCATCACGCCAAGTCCCTAACGGGGTAGGCAGAGAGTATAGAGCGCCAGTTCTCTCTAGACTTACATACCTCTTCGCTTCGTCCACATTCATCAGTCTCTTCATACATGCTCGTCGGTTTCGAGTACTCTTAACGTTCCCGTCCTTCAGAGTGCGATCTATTTGATCCAGGTAGTTGGAACGTGGCCTTCCTCTGCCTCTTCTTGCACACACTTTTGCTTTGTATATCTGTTTCGTCAATCTTTCTTCACTCATCCTTTCTATGTGTCCAACCAACGTAACATGCCTTTCTTCATCTTTACAATCACGCCCTCATTCACGCCAGTTGATTTGCGAATCTCTTCATTGCGGATTCGATCTAATATCGTTACGCCGCACATTTTTCGAAGAGATCGCATCTCGACTGCATTCAAGCTATTTTCATACTTCCTCTGACATACCCAGGATTCGCTGCCATACAATAAGGTAGGTACCAATATCGCAGCATATATATCTCCTAATAATCTATAATCTTCGCAATAAAGTGTGTTGTTAAGCCTCCACCCAGCCAGTAAGAAGACTTAGGTTTTAAGAGTGTAAAACTAAAGGGCTAATATCCACGACATTAAAATATTTTCATATTTTTTTTATACCACTTGTGTGGCATACAAGCATGCGGTCCGCCTGATGGGAAGCGGTTACCAGGCAACACCAGGGTTATCACTCACGCGTTGCTGACCCTAATTATTATGTACTTACATCTAATGTGACCCCAAGTATACGAAACTGGCTGGTTTAAGAAAAGATCTTCATGTGTTTAAGACAAATGAGCTATTGAAAGTTTCAATCAACTAGATTATGGTAGTGGGTACAGAACTACATCTTCTGCCAAACTTGGCGTTTGTTCTGCTCTCGCATCGTGTCGCCAGCTCAAGCCTCCAGGGTATATAAGACGGGAGTACCGTGAACAATCTGTATATTAACTAACTTATTTGGTCTAACTACTTTGCGGAACTTGCTCAACCATTCCCCAAGTTCAGAACCTCTGGTCGACCATAGTCGCTCTATATATACAAATTAATAGTATAGGGACTGGTAACTTTATTCAACGTGAGCGATAGCATTGAAAATAATAATATTATCTATAGTTTACGTAGGGTCATTGTCTTCTGATGTAGGAGTTTGCGGTCGATGATGTTAACGGAGCCGCCAGGTTAGCAGCTCCATCTATATCAGTAGAGTTTGATCTTAGTTCATTATAATATTTTAGTACTAGGCAGAATAGCTTTTAGGCATATTAGACTAAAATAAAAACGTGGGGCCCATTAACTATTTCTGTATTACTTTCTACTATACTAAGTGTGGATTGCATCAAATTATTATAATTGTCATCGTCATCATCTTAGCGGTTTATCCCGGTCGCATCCGAAACCACATAGCTCTGGAGTCCAGGGTCCGCTGAATCGACTTACTATAATCGTAACTGGAGCATTTGACCAATAACCAGCCGTTACGGCTTCACCAGCGAACGCCGAGCTCATGATCTACCAAAGTATAAGATATGCTCTGCCATTGGTATGATTTCAGAGGGGCCCCACGTTTTTATTTTAGTTTAATATGCCTAAAAGCTATTCTGCCTAGTACTAAAATATTTATGAACTAGAAGGTCAAAATACCTACTTGTTATAGTGTGGGCTGCTTAGTTTAGCTACCAAGCAAACCCTGGTGTTAGTGTTCTTTCATGAACTGCCTTTCGGCCGCTGACAAGGTTCATGTCATGACAACCACTACCATCAGAGATATTAATGACCGAGATCACCTACGTAGGCTGATAGGTAAGTAACTATTTATTTATTTTGTAGTTTTCAGTGCACATAAAATGAAACCGTTTAGTTTAAAAGTCTTTTTACCGAATTTTATTTTCTTGTTTTTAGTATTTAGGGAAATCGTCTACCGAATATTCCTCATTCTATTTAATTCATTCAGTGCTTCATTATTACATGGTTTCTTACCTGATAATTTAGTTCAATCTAATTCCTCAATACATAGCCCTTCCAGAGACTTGACTCGACTTAGAGCCACGTATGCTTGTCCTTCCTCAAACAATTTTGAGCCCAAATATACTACTGCATGGTCGACGGTGCTGCCCTGCATTTTATGGACGGTGGATGCCCATGACAAAACTAAGGGCAACATCCTTCTTTCAGCCGTACCATAATTGAATTTTGCTGGAAACTGTATGGCTTTAGGGTAAATAACGTGCATGCCGTCTCTGCCAAAGTAAATTTGAACTGATGGTATATCTGTTTCGTACATTTGGGTTCGACGGAAAATGTGGCGTATAGCGCCATTTACCAATCCTTTTGTAACGTCAATGTTGGACCGCAACATTACTTTTGCACCTACAAATATTTCAAGTACTGATGGTAAGCCTCCAGTCTTATCTATATCTGTTGGTATTATATTTGCAAAATTTTGATTATCTGTATTTCGTGTGGCGTCAATTATTTGATCCTGTGCTTTTATGGTATAAATTCGAGATACCTTGCTTCGGAACAGATTTAAAACCGCAGCGTTGTGATTGTTTACTTGCTGATTAGTGGGGTATACCCTTAACGCTTTGTCTGTTGCAAACTCATCACTTGGGTTTTGAATAACTCTTTGCATCAAAATACTGAAATGGTTAGCGGTTAGCTCACCTATTCTCAAAGCATTTAATATGTCAATAAAAGTATGGTCCCCTTGCTGACGCATATTCTCCGTCAGCTCACAGAGCGTGAATAAACGCCATAGATAGTTGGAGATGGTCGGGTTGTTTGAAAACATGAGCTCCGGAGCGTTTGATTGGAGGCAGTTGTAACAGATCTCCAAAAAGTAAAACGTTTATGCCTCCAAAGAACTCGTCTTCATGATTTTTAACTTGTCTTAATCGGGCGTCAATCATACATAGCATTTCATAGGATACCATTGAAATTTCGTCGATAATGAGAAACTGTCTGCCTTTCGCAATTCGCCATTCCCGGTCAAGGGTGACATACCAGTTATTAGTCCATCTTTCTGTACTGGCAACTTTAAGGTACTATGTATAGTAGCTCCATTTATCAACCGTGCCTGTAAAGAATATTTTTAAGCGTTCTTCGGCACTCACTATTTGGTTTTGTATGGACTGAGTTACCATCGTGAAAATTTCTTTGCTATTTCGAGCCTTCTTTTTCGTTGTGTAGCAGTTTCGTTTTTATTTTTGTTTGTTTTTTTATTTATTGTTACCATGTTGTTCCCACAAGTAAAAGGGGCATTTTGACGGTTGACCCCCCCCCCCCAGAGGTCCAGTAAAGGGGCGAGGCTTAATATACAACAAGTTGCGCCCAATGTTGAGGGGGAAGCGCTTACGACAGTACTTTTTTATCCACCCTAATGCCATACAGTCCTCGGCACGTTTTAACCTATTTATTACCTTAACTTGGGTGGTATAGCTACCGCTTACTAACGAGGTATCTAATTACCTATTTTTTTTATCTGCCCTCTAACGTCTCACAATCTTGGACGCACTGTTCTCGATACGACTAATCATGCCCACACCTAATACGCCATTTTGTAACAGTGTCCATCTTTAGTTTGAAATTTTGACATAATTACAGTATTCTGCTAGTGTAGTCCTATTATTTGATACCCATATTGTGGTGGTTGTGGAAGAATATGTACCTAGTCCGCCATATTGGAACGGCGTCCATCTTGAATTTTAAATTTTGACATAATCATCGTGTTTTACTAGTGTAGCCCTTTCATTTCATACCCATATTGAGGGGGTTGAGGAAAAATATGCAATCCGCCATTTTGTATCGGCGGCCATCTTAGATTTATAATGTTATTGATTTTATTATATTGTATTGTCATCTAAATTAAATGTGTGTACCAAATTTCAGATCGATCTGACAACGGGAAGGTGCTTAAATTTCATTTTCTAATTTTGACCCAAATAAACAAATAAATTCCATACGGGTCGAGCTAAATAAAACCGTTTAATAAAATAGAAATCACCCTGTTTCCTGTTGTAGAAAAAAGTGGTTTGTTATATCTTCACCGCTTCCCACAAGGGTCGCCGAAGGCGTAAGCAGTGATGTGAATGTAGTACCGACACACACACTTTTCTCCAGAGATATAGTTTAGGTGCCAACGTGACAGGTGGCGAGCTCATCGCCGTTACTCAAGCACGTCTATACATACGCAATTGCTTCTCAGACGAATGCAGGTTTCCTCTCGATGTTTTCCTTCACCGTAAAGCTCGTGGTGTGACTAATCGCTTTTCTTAAGTACTAAAATGGTACGGTTATATGGTTACATGGTGGTATGGTTAGGTCATTGGTACGGTTGAAAGAAAGAAAGTAAAACTTAATTCTCACATGATGTACATATGACATTAACAGTTCATAAAAAATAAACAATAAATTATTAAAAACAATGAGTTGAATTTAGAACTAAAAGTAAGACCAGGTAAAACTTATAAAGTGTAGTTTTATGTTGAAGGCAATTACTCGAACCACTCGGCCACCTGAGCTCTTTAATGTATACTTATATAGTAAAGAGATAGACTTTGTCTATTTGACCGCGCTAATCTTAAGAACTACTTATTCAATCCTTACTTAATATTATAAATGTGAATGTAAGTTTGTTTGTTACGCTTTCACGTAAAAACTACTTAATCGATCATCATGAAACTTTGTACACATATTCTTGGAAGTATTAGAAGTAACATAGGATACATTTTAATGAAAAAAAAAATTTTTACTAAAGTTAAAAAGCCGTCCACGCCGACGAAGTCGCGGGCACAGCTAGTATGAGATAATTTGCCTTAGATAGCCTGCTTATTGAGGAAGACTTTTCAATATGAGACTACAAGTACTATGTTTGCCTTAGAGAGCCTGCTTTATGAGGAAGACTAACCTTACCGAAATCGCTTTCGCTGTCTGTTCGCTTAGATATTTTAAACTTTTCAACGGAATTTCTGCAATGGAGCAGCAATATTATAGTACAAAAAAGCCGAAAAATCTGCACACCGCTTCACCTCTGCCTACCCCTTCGGGGACCCTTGTGGGAAGGCGTGAGGATATTATTATTATTATTAAAGCCGAAAAATTTCAAAGATTTGTAATGTGTTGTCGTAACAAATATTATTTTTGTGCGCTTATAACAAACGCTGGCTAAACCTTACGACATAGATCAAATTAATGTACTACATAATGGTATATCTCAAAAAGATCGATAAAAAGTCGGCGATATATATTTGTCTGTAAAGGATAACCCACAGTAACAATTCTTGTCTTTTACTAATTATTTCTATCTACATAACACCCTTGCGAACCCGGGGCGGGTCGCTAGTATGCCATAAATGTCGTAATGCTTCTACCAAATGCGGAGAAGTGAGACACGGCGATGGATTCGCTTTCCGTCATTGTGGAACCTTAAATATAACTTCTAATACTCTTTAATTTAAGAATATCTCAATTCGGTTTTTTTTTACAATAATGATTTTACATTTTTTTTTATTTATTCCATATCTTGACCAGAATTGTACTGATGACAATATTTGTGTCACTTGTTTAATTTGTCTAATTTGTGAATGTGAGAACATTGTAGGCTTTGTAGATTCTTAGATCTTGCTAACATTGTTATAATTATCTTGTATACTTTGTATAGTAAGCAGCGACCTATTGTCGGGCCTACGTTGTTCCACCACACTTGGGTACTATTGCTGTAACGAAAAAAAATATTGTATATGCCTAATGATTTGAAAAGAGTAACCATGGAGTTTCTTGTCGCTTCTTCTCCATGGAAGCGACCAACCCGAACCGTGCTTCTTTTGCGACGTTTTATAAGTGCCCACCTGGGCCTATGTGAAATAAAAAGATTTTGATTTGATTTGAATGCAAATCTTGCGGATGCTTATTCCTCCTTTACGTACTGAATATAATAGTTTAACAAAAGCTAAAAAACTAAAGTGTCATCGGTACATTATAAGTATAGCAAATTTCTATTTAGTTCGAGGTTTTGAAAGAGGTCAAAATCATGTTCTAAGTTTCCGTTACATAATAACATACACGAATGAAGCTAATAAAAAAGCGTATCAAAAACTGGATAAATGTCAAATGGAGATAGGTTATATATTAGCTGGAAGATTAATTTAGCTTATAAGATAGATTCAAAGGCGTATCTAAAGTCGTGCTTGAGTAACGGCGATGGACTTGCCGATCTGTCGATCTGACACGTTGTACTCTAATATACCTCTGGCGGAAAATGGGTGTGTGGGTATTACCTATACACCTCTGCTTACCCCTTCGGGGGCCCTTGTGGGAAGTCGTGAGGATATATTTAAAACATACGATACATTTTGTTCCAGAAAAATACTACCAATTAAATCAATTTTGTTCATGGGTGACCTTTAGGGCATAGCTAGTATCCTATATAAGAGCTTACTGGCCAAAACAGCTTGTTCTCTGCAGCTTTGCAGCTTAGTGTGAAATGGGCTAAGTTTTGAGTTGGCTAATTAATTCTGGCACACGCCGTTATCTGCGTCGACTTGCCTGTTGCGGGAACGTTGCAGGACTCCTTATGCGGTAATGAACCAAGAAGGATTATGAATTTAAACTATTTGAATTTGCATAGAACCAAGTTGCAACGTTTTTTTCTTTGCTCCTGTTCTGATAAATATTTCTACTAGACTCGGTTGATTAAGTGTAATACTTCGATTCCTAAGTGTAGCTTGCATAATAAAGTGATATAGTTTTCTAGTTACAGTGTAGAGTTTGCCTAGTTTGACTCGTATCTCCCTCCTGTATTTAAATATATATCCTCACACCTCACCTCACACCCACAAGGGTACCCGAAGTGGTAGGCAGAAGTGTATAAGTAGTATTAGATTAGATAGATAATATTAGATTAGATACATTAGATTTTTTCATTCCAATTCGTATAAATAGACCTTTTCAAAATGACTTTTCTAAAAGTCTATTTACATAGCTGGGTACTTATAACATAACGCTGTCAAAGTAAGCGCCAAACATTGAGTAACGTCTTTGCGCGTGCTCTATCGCAAGGATGGAGTTGGCAATTAAACCTCTGTATGTACGAAGCCTAAGAACACCTTTTCCGGTAGAAAAATGGCGTTACCTACAAGTACAAGTTGACTGTACTGACTGACTGACTGACTGTACCTACTATATAGTAGGGTAGCTATAGAAATCCGTTAGTCTAGAAACGTGGTGCGTACACCTCTCCGCCTACCCCGCGAGGCCCTACTCTACCCTACTCTGCATGATCGTATACACGTATTTAATAATTCTACCTATACTAGTGAGATGAAATTTAGATATAATAAATTCACAAAATGGACACGAAAAAGTTTGCTATGAACACAAAATGCTCGGGTTTTTTTGTATGGAAAGTCTGAACATATCAACAAAATTAGGGTTTAATTGTGAAATAAAACTTTTGCAGCAGTGGTTGTTGGGGGTGAAGTTGGACGGCACAATTTGCAGGGCAAATTGCTGCCAAATATTTTGGTTGCACTCGACAGACCGAGAGTCGTAGACAGCTGAGAACTCAAACCTGTAAATTTGTTATGGAATTCTCCTAGCGCCATTGTTCGTATTGCTTGGACGAAGACAATTAACTATTTTGTTTATTTACCGTTTTTTTGTAAACTCACGCCTTCCTACAAGAGGTAAGAAGAGGTGTAAGGGTAGTACCCACATACCCACTTTCCGCCAGAGATATATTTAAGGTGCCAACGTGACATATAGCGAGTCCATCGCCGTTGCTCAAGCACGACTATACACCACGAGCTTTACGGTGAAGGAAAACATCGAGAGGAAACCTGCATACGTCTGAGAAGAAATGCAAAGGCGTATGTATAGTCGTGATTGAGTAATGGCGATTGACTCGAAATCTGTCACGTTGGCACCTAATATACTTCTGGCGGAAAGTGGTTGTGTTGGGTATTAGGTAGGTATATACTTCTGCCTACCCCTTCGGGGACCCTTGTGGGAAGGCGTGAGGACTATACGCCCTCAGCCCGCAATTTATATGAGTGAAAAGAGCGAATTTTTTTTACGTGCAATTTCAATGAAATTGTGGATTGAAAAATAATCTAGGACATGAAAATTGTAGAGGGCTGCAAAAACTTTACAGCCTATACTTTGAAAATTTGCAAATCCACCACTGCTTGTAACAGTTATAATATTTGGGACAAACACCGCATAAATTAAACTTTGTAGTCCAAACTAATTAATACTTGTGCAACGACATCGTTGTGTAGTTTTCATAGCACAGGGTTTATTTCCTTAAAAAGTTCATCACCTTTAAGTTGACATTTGTTTGCACTGGAGAAATTATTAGTCATGCCAACATATCACTTCAAAGTTGCAAGGGTAGATGGCGGTAACCGCTCACCATCAGGCGAATCAAGTGCTTATTTGGCTCGTTTGAAATAAGACCGCTTATACTATTCCAAGACGGGGAGGAGGAACTAATTATTATTTAAAAAAATTAGTACTAGATTGCAATCACATTGAAAATCTTACTAATATTATAAATGTGAATGTAAGTTGGTTTGTTACGCTTTCACGTAAAAACTACTTAAGAGATCACTATAAAACTTTGTACACATATTCTTGGAGGTATTAGAAGGATACTTTTTATTGAAAAAAAAAAAACATTTTTACGAAAGATAAAAAAGCCGTCCACGCCGACGAAGTCGCGGGCACAGCTAGTACTAAATAAAAACAAAATTACATCACATCGTCACTTTTTTGACAACATGAAATTCCGTTCTTTTCCAAGTATCAATTAACATTTAAAAGCATTTTCTCTTGGTTATTGTGGATCTGTGAAGTAAGCTCTTTGATTTTCGCACGCTGGTAAAAATGGCTACTTAAGTAAAGGAAAAGCATGACTTAGGGGTTAGGTGACATCTTCAGGGTGATCCAGGAATGCATTGAATGCCGTGAGAGTGCGAGGGATAGTAGTTGCTGTTCTTCATGCGGATACAGCAAACAACTTATGCTTTCTGGTCCGCACATAGTTTTTGCGTGGCGTACCACGTGCTATTGTAATGTTAAGCCATGAATGTTGATTATGTCTTTAAATCTGTTCTTGAATTCTAATTTCTATAACGCCCTATAGATAGCGAGGCTGTTGACGTTCACAGCCACACCAATATTTGTCGCATTGGTCGCATGAGGCCGTCAGATTACGGTCCTTCTACCTGTCATAGCACACATTCTGCCTGTTGAAAGTGCGATAATACCAAAGTAATTCTATAAACTTGTAACAAACACATTAGCGTTAATTTAACTGGCGGTCTCATGTTAAATACAAATTACTCTGGCCCGACGCACTTAGGGGAAAATTCCAACGATGTTTGTTGGTAACCTTGTTTTGGACCCAAATTATAGGGGTCAGCGGCCTCGTCTGAGGACTGCGGTGGCTTAAGCTACTTATGAGACGCGTTTGCTCCAAACACTTAATGTTAGTAGGTTGCTATGTGACCTACTGGATGTCTTGATGGGAGAAACTTGAGTAGAGGAGTAAACTATAATAGTAACAGATTGATGTCCCAGAAATAAGTTACGGAGCATGAGAAGATAGTCAAATTCAAAATTAAGATAAAAATATTTTATTCAATATAAGGGACTCTGGGAACACTTATTGAACGTCACATATTTAATATAAACTAAAGTTACCACCGTTTCCAAGAAAATACCTGCCAGGAGAAGAAACGGAGAAATAAACTCCCCGGTTTTACTTTTTAATAATTTGTTCCCTCTTACGTTAGAGTAGAAAAGATTAAACTTAGAAAAACTAAAAGTATAAATATTATGGGAGGATGAGATAAAACTCACAGCCGAACCTAACTGTAGTTTTTTGTAATAGTGAACGGAAAAAAGCTAGAGGAGAGATTTACCAGGAGCATGATGAATTGAGAGACTTTTAAATATGATATCTTTACATTTGAATAATTCCGAATGGAAAAGCTTATATTTGGACTTTCAACAAGCGTAACCGATGTTATTAGCTAGAGGTGACGCATCCCAGAGAAAAATATACTAGCTTGGATATCTCTCACATAAAACTTTAGTTTATTTCTAGATTTTTTTCCTTTAATAATATGTTTTGTTGCTTTTATGGTTGCGTGGTTGAGTAGGTAACATACATTAACATTTATGAATATTTGGTAGGATAAAATCTCAGAATCTTAGGCCAGCTACATATCATTACCTACTCTGCCAGGAACCTATGATCACTGGATCAGACGGCCGTTTGCAAGTCAATAACTTATTTGTAAAGGCG
Organism: Drepana arcuata; assembly: GCA_016069955.1. NCBI lineage: Eukaryota > Metazoa > Arthropoda > Insecta > Lepidoptera > Drepanidae > Drepana > Drepana arcuata. The sequence goes on along the minus strand of JACCPG010006009.1, from coordinate 9,817 downwards.
TAAAAGTAAAAGTTTGTAAAAGGCATTTTATTAGATCTCATGTGTAATACATTTCCCGATGTTACAACATAACTTATGAGTTGTTTTATGGCAGTTCTTAACTTGGTGATCTATTTCATATTGGATTCCGATAAAAAGTCAGTATCTCCTACTACAGTGAATGAGTGAAGAGTGAAGAAAGATTGACGAAACAGATAAGGCATGTTACGTTGGTTTGGACACATAGAAAGGATGAGTGAAGAAAGGTTGACGAAACAGATATACAAAGCAAAAGTGTGTGCAAGAAGAGGCAGAGGAAGGCCACGTTCCAACTACCTGGATCAAATAGATCGGACTCTGAAGGACGGGAACGTTAAGAGTACTCGAAACCGATGAGCATGTATGAAGAGATTGATGAATGTGGACGAAGCGAAAGAGGTATGTAAGTCTAGAGAGAACTGGCGCTCTATACTCTCTGCCTACCCCGTTAGGGACTTGGCGTGATGATATGTATGTATGTATGTATCTCCTACTACAATATTATGATATATGCTTTGGTTGTTGACTTCAATGACAAAAGAAGTGAGATGTAAATTGGTGCCTAATTCAATGGCATTGACATTTATTTATAACAATATAAAAGATAAAGCCGTGGTGGCCGTGTGGTTCAACGTACCTGCGACCCAAAGATCGCAAGTTCGAATACCGACTATATCAATAAGTTTTTCTGTACATTATTACAGTGATTAATCACACCACGAGCTTTACGGTGAAGGAAAGCTTCGAGAGGAAACCTGCATACGTATGAGAAGCAATTCAAAGGCGTACGTATAGTCGTGCTTGAGTTACGGCAATGACTCGCCATCTGTCACGTTGGAACCTAAAATACATCTCTGGCGGAAAGTGGGTGTGTGGGTATTACCTATACACCTCTGCCTACCCTTTCGGGGACCCTTGTGGGAAGGCATGAGATAAGTTAATAATATTATATATTGAAGCCTAAGGTCTGACTTAGTTAGTTCTCATATACGAATTATTATTACCTACCTATTAACAAAAACGAGCAAGTCTTTTATTATAAATAGTATACGCTTTTACAACAAGCTGCCAAAGTCAGTTATAGAACTGACTGATGTAAAGTTCAAAAACGTTATCAAACGTGTTCTGATTAAAAAAGCATATTATAAAATCAAGGACTACGTTGAAGATAAAGAAGTCTGGCTCTAGTTCCTTCTGCGCATGCGGCTTCCTTGGTAGCTCATAAACTGCACAAATTTGTGGATGTCTCTAACTATTCTGAATCTTTTCTTTTCTCATTTCGGGGTTTTTTTTTACAATATAATTTTACTTTTTTTTATTTTAATTTATTCAATATCTTGACCAGAATTAGTTACAGTACTGATGACAATATTTGTGTCAATTGTTTAATTTGTCTAATTTGTGAATGTGAGAACATTGTAGGCTTTGTAGATTCTTAGATCTTGCTAACATTGTTATAATTATCCTGTTTTATGTATGCTTTGTATAGTAAGCAGCGACCTATTGTCGGGCCTACGTTGTTCCCCCATACTTGGGTACTATTGCTGTAACGAAAAAATATTATTGTTGTATATGCCTAATGATTTGAAAAGAGTAACCATGTAGTTTCTTGCCGGTTCTTCTCCATGGAAGCGACCAACCCGAACCGTGCTTCTTTTTCGACGTTTTATAAGTGCCCACCTGGGCCTATGTGAAATAAAAAGATTTTGATTTGATTGATTGATTGATTAGTACTACAATTAAAACAAGCATGGAAGAAATATTCGAAAAAAAAAACAAATTTTCAGTAGAATAAAATAAAAACTTACAGCTTTAGAATTATAACACCTAACATAATATAAATAAAATATCGCGCATCTTCGCACCTTCCGAAAAAGTGATTGGTACAGTCGACATTTGAATTTGAAATCCTTGTGTGGCAGGCAACTCGACCACTCATCCACCTCGGCTCTTCATCTATAAATAAATCAAGTCAAATATCTCTTAATATAAACTACCTCATAAGTCTAAAGTACCTGAATTTTATTGTTAACCTGAAATATTGAGTAGTTTACTTTTCAGAAGTCATTATGTGATAAATTGGTAAGTAAGGAAGGAACAGGTGTAAGACACTATATCATGCGATCCATTAATCTGAGGCAGGCTGGGCCGGCGCTGAGCCAAACTAGAAATGAAGAATGTTTGCTCCACATTGGACGGACAGTTCATAGAAAGGCGATTTGTCTAGTAGTAAGGGCGCTAAATTATATATTTATAGAAAGGAACCCTCCATACTAGTGAGAGGAATTCCAAAGACGTACTAGTGATGGACTGAAGGAATTCATCAGTCGGGCAAGGCTTTTTTAATAAACTACCTCAGAAATTAACTGAATTACCTTTTGAAGAGCTTAAAGCTGTTATTGAAGGAAATTAATTCAAAAAGCTTATATATACAACAATAAATTATTTGAATGATGGAAATGCAAGGCAATGTATTGCTCTTCTGGTAGAGAGTTTATATATACGAGTATGTAAGTTTAGTAATATTTTTTTTCTTCTTCTTCTTCTCAACATATATGCGTCCACTGCTGGACATATGCCTCTTGCATGGATTTCCATGCTGATCTTGATGCGGCGATCCTACACCAGGTCGGCCCTGCCGTCTTTTTAATGTCGTCCGACCATTCTCATCTGGCTTGCGGTCTTCCAACGCTTTTGCCACCCGTTCGCGGCATTTTTTTCTATGCCTGTGTAAACCGGGGCGTTTGTTTCTTCTCCTGACCTGAATTTTAGTTTTTTATTGAGTATGTGACGTTCGGTAATTGTTTTCTGTATTCCTTAGATTGAATATTTTTTTTTATAAAAGTCGGGTCTGATTAAGAGCGATGGATTCACCAGCTGTCCCGTTGGCACTTTATGATAAAAAGAGGGTGTCATTACAACTCTGCCTACACCATCGGGAAGCTTTTTAAGATATGTATACTAGCAGTGCAGCTAGGTTTAACCCGTATAAATTTGAAGACGATCGTAGATTTTTCGCATGGAAAAAACATATCTACCTTAATCTACATTTTCGCCAAGTTTCATCTAATTCCGGTCAACCGTTCTGGCGTGATTGAGTGACCAAACCAACTCCCAATATTTCGCATTTATAATATTACTACGTGTGCCCCGCAGTTTCGCAGGTGTAAAAAATATTTCGTTGTTATATTTTTATCTAGATTTATTTTCTGGACAAAACATCCTGTGTTACACAAATTTTGCACTTAGATCAGCTGGATTACTGCTATCTAAGTGCAAAATTTCATTCAATTCCGTCCAGCCGCTCTAGCGAGATTGGGTAACAAACACCCATATATATACATATACCCATATATAACTTTTCTATTTTTAATATTAGTAGGGTTTATAATACTAGTTAATCAAGTAAAATTTCTTAAAAAATCAACAAACAGCTTGCAACTCGTTCCGACTTCGCCGTAGATAATCTACTCACTGTTAGGTCTTCCCAGCTCATTCAGATGTAACAAACGACAGACAGAATATTTACATTTCATCTGGCGATTATGCAAATATCGTTGCAAGCTAGTTCGTTTCCTATTTGCATACTCAGTCTACAGACGAGAAGTATGATGTTTCATAGAGCTATATGAAGAACGGCATGTAACGTTGGCTTGGACATTTGGCATCGTGTGGTTACAGTTCTTTTTATTAATTTTATAACTTAGTTTTAATCTAGCTGTTACACGCGGACTATTTTTTTTATTTGCATTTTTTCCGGTGGAAAATATTTCTTATACAACAAAGGTAGAAAGCAATTAGACATCACGCATTTCCTTCGCAATTACAGAAGGCATGTCCATCGCCGTTTCTCAAGCACGATTATACGTATGCCTTTGAATTCTTTGTCAAACGCATGCAGTTTTCCTCTTGATGTTTCCCTTTTCCGTAAAGCTCGTGGTGTGACTAATCACTGTACTTAAGTTCAAAAACTTTGGTACAGTCGGTAAACTCTCGGCTACCACGGCTCTCGGCCTTCTTTTTAAAGGTTTTAATACTATTTGGGAGTAAACCGTAATTCTGTATTAAAGGGAATTAATGTCCACTCGCCGCAAATATATCCTGCTACTAGTGAGTTAACGTTGCTGTAGTGAATTGTCCCCTAAAGCACCGGTTCGACCGCAATTGTACGAGCAACGGGCGCGAACAGCGTGTAGTGGCCCGGAAAGCGATAACGCTACAATTTATGTCATTACCACTATGCATCTAACTTTGTGATCTGCACTCCTGTGTACGTACACATATTATGAAAAGTATGGGAACATAATGTTGGGTAGGCAGAGGTGTATCGGTAGTACCCACACACCCACTCTCCGCCAGAGAGGTGCCAACGTCTCAAGCGTATGCAGGTTTCTTCTGGATGTTTTCCTTCACCGTGTAGCTCGTGGTGTGACATCACTGTATTGAAGTTCAGAAAACTGATTGGAACAGTCGGGATTCGAACTTGCAATCTTTGTGTCGCAACTGCTCGATCCATTCGACCACCTCCGGCTTCCTCTAAATTATTAGATGTCGATAAAGATCAGTGGTGGACGTGTGACTCTGCTGAAAAAAAGGTGTGTAAAAGGGTTCTATACACCTCTTTCAATCCCTTCGGATACCTACTCTTATGAGCTCCCCGTTGAGGTTTCCCTGGAGAGTACAGCATGGAGTTCTTCAAGAAGGGTGTGAAAAGATTCCTGCAGGGTCGGCAACGCGCGAGTGATACTCCTGGTGTTGCAAGCGTCCATAGGCGGCGGTAACTGCTTACCATCAGGCGGACCGCATGCTTGTTTGCCATCCTTGTGGTATAAAAAAAAATTAGAAGGACGGAAGAAGACGTGAAAATATTTTATGTAAATAATTACATACGACATCAAACACTCAGGTACAAATACTCATGATTATCACAGAAATATCTGCCCTCAGAGGCAATCGAACGTATGACCTCGAGCTTTGCAGTCAGGAAATCTGACCACTAGACTACACGCCGTGTAAAAAAATGGTTGCCTGTAAAGTCGGTTTTACGGGCGAAGATTTTACGTGACAACGTCTTTTTCTCGGTAGAATATTTATTGATATGAATATAATTAAATTGCACAATAGGAACAAGGAATTTAATGAAAATAAGAATTGCACAAATTTTAACTATAGAAATATATTTTGTTTTCGGTGACTCATCGTAACGTTACCGGGCGTTACACTTTTACATAAGTGACTCCCAGCCGCAACCTAATTTAAGACGTTGTCACGTCAAAAAGAAACATGTACATATGACATCCAAGACTAAGGTACACATACTCATGTTTATCAATATCCGTCCTCAGCGGCATTGAAAGCAGCAACCTTGAGGTTGCAAAGGAAACAAATAAAACGACCTCTTAAAATGTACAAAAGATGGCGGAAGAATAAATGGACCGGATATCCGGTGGCGAGCCTGTTTAAACTTTTTTATTGCAATTATGATGTACAAAATTTTCTAGCCTGTCGCCAATTAAAATCGTTATGAGGAGTAATAAAAATTTTCGCTTTCGCATTAAATTGATAAAGACATTATTCCGAACAATACAGTTTGATGGCTTGTTACTCAAGACTCTTGCGAGTAAAGGTCGTTTTACGATTACGCAACTTAGTATTGTTTTAAGGTAATTTCTATCCGATTACAACAGCAGGGAGGGCTATAAATTACCCTGGTTTTTTAAGTATTTAATTTTTGCAATTAAAGTACATTGTATTGATTATTTTCATGAAAATAGCTTAAATGCAGTTGAAATGCGATCTATTCGAAAAATTTCGAACGTCAAGATTACTCGAAACCGACGAGCATGTATGAAGTGACTGATGAATGTGGACGAAGCGAAAGAGGTATGAAATCTAGAGAGAACTGGCGCTCTATACTCTCTGCCTACCCCGTGAGGGACTCGGCGTGATGATATTATGTATTGATCATTATAAGAGTGTTGGTCGAGTGGTTCATGTAGAGCCTGCAACAAATAGGTTGCTAGCTCGAATCCCAACTGTGACGAAAGATTTTTTAACTCATGTTCAGTGTCTGTATAACAATGCGACATTAATGGTACAGAAAACGTTCAGAATATCTTCTTCAGAGTAGCCAAAGGAATATCCAATAAATTTTTAAGAAAAACTATTCTTAAAAACCGTGGTGGCCGAGTGGTTCGAGTAGTTGCCTGCAACACAAATATCGTAAGTTCGAATCGCGACCGTACCAATGAGTTTTTCTGAATTTAAGCAAAAAGGATTAGTCACTCCACGAGCTTTACGGTGAAGAAATATTAAAAGCATACATACGTTTGAGAAGAAATTCAAAGGCGTATGTATAACCGTGCTTCAGTAATGGCGATGGACTCGCCATCTGTCACGGTACCTACAATTTATCTCCGTCGGAGAGTGGGTGTGCGGGTACTAACAAACACCTCTGCCTACCCCTTAGGGGAACTTTCTAAGGTATAAAAAAGGTCCATACCTTGCTTGGTCACCGAAGTTCCCGGAACTCACGCTACGAGAGACAATACAATACAAAAAAAAACCTTGGTCACCAAGAAGCCTTAAACATATATGTTTTTATACTATACATACGTACATATACCGATAACTTGATTGCCAACTATCGGTTTTCCGATGTGTAGTTCGATTGTTTTTCTAACAAAACGGACAAGCTGGGAGCATACGAGTAAATTTGACAGTGAAAAACGACTTTCTGTCACCGTGATAAGAGCTAATATCTTTAACACAACGAGGCATGATAAATGACGCACCCTATTCAAGGTAGTTTGACAACCCTTGTTTTTTCTCGATTAGCGTTTCATAGAATACATGTAATCACGATTACGTCCAAAGCAATGCTCAGTGTTACTGTGCACTCTACCGGAGTGCGAAAGAGATAGATATATATATATATCAGTGGCGAAGCGTCCTTAGAACACGATTCCTACCGGCTTCCCTTGGCAGATTCGCGCTCATATACGACTATTCTATGTAGTCATAATATCGCAAGAGTCATAATTACATTGCGCCCTTTGTAAGAATATTCTCCAATATGCCGGATACAAAAACGCAATGTATGTGAAATCGCGCAAACGCCCATATACACGATTTCACGTAGTAGGCGGCTGGGGAACTCGCTCATAATATTGGGAATTCAAATAGTTAAAATGTAGGCAATTCACGCACACATAGACATTACAACCACATCCAACCATTCGTCGATATAACAGCGATTATAAGCCGATCTCAGATAGCCTCCAATCTTTATTTGTTATGTATTAAGGTATCGTTTCGCTTGAAAAGTTTCCTCCAATCAGAGCAATTCAAGAGTCAATCAAATCAAAGTCAATCATTGACCTCACCTAGCCATTATTTCGCGCGTATTTGCACGGATTGTTTGTTATGCTAATTTATCTATTGTAATATGTGATAAGCTTGATTGTGTTGTGGTATATGGTTTAAAAAAAACGAAAGTAGTGAAATTTTACTTGCCAAGTGTTGTCACAGTGTTTGTTTTGTTTCACCGTAAAGGTTTGTTTGTTTATTTTTGTTTCTTGTCGTCACGTGGTCTGTTAGGTTAGAAATGGCGGCGTTAATACAAATAGGTTGTTGTCTTACAGATTACCTATTAAATGAGTTAACTTCGTTCTCAAAACAATCTTTCGAAAATAAAAAATATATCATTAAGCATGGACGGGCTCGTCCCGATATGAAAATTGATTATAGACGTAAGGATGGGTGTTTCAAACATTTTCACAGTTCTATGTATGATAAATACGATTGGATAACCGGCAGTTGAAAAGTACATAAGTTATTTTGCTTTCCATGTCATGTCCATGTTATTTTGTTTTTCGGTTTGTAGTATAGAAAAATAAATACTGCGGTATTCCTGCTGGTATTTGTTTGTGATGATGATGCTGGCAAGTTAAGTTTCACTTATTTTAGTTCTTTTCTTGGCTGTATATTTATAACCCCCGTGTGAGTGACGTGTGCTTTATAACGGCTTTTTAAAGCCACTTTTATCATACTCGACATGCACTGTTCATATGATACCAGTAATGTCATGTATGGTGAAGGTGGTGAACACTAACAACTGTACAGCAAGCATGTTCTGTCGCATGGAAAAATTGCATACAACGCAACGCAAGCACCATACATAACATTTAGCCGTAGTTTTGGGAGGTGAACTAACACACTAATATATGGTATGTAATTTATTGATTTTTTTTTACAAGTTAAGATATGACGTTTTGCTTATTCACGCGTTAGCCATTTTTTTGGTCCGGCTTTACCTTTCTTTTTTTTCACCCCACGCCACTGATATATATATATCTTTATCTTTATATATAAAATTCTACTGTAGATACCTACGCGTTGCCTGCGACACAAAGATCGCAAGTTCGAATTCCGACTGTACCAATGAGTTTTTCTGAACTTAAGTACAGTGATTAGTCACATCACGAACTTTACGGTGAAGGAAAACGTCCAGAGGAAACCTGCATACGTCTGAGAAGAAGTTCAAAGGCGTATGTATAGTCGTGCTTGAGTAACGGCGATGGACTCGCCATCTGTCACGTTGGCACCTAATATACCTCTGGCGGAAAGTGGGTGTGTGGGTATTACCTATACACCTCTGCCTACCCTTGTGGGAAGGCGTGAGGATATATTATTATATACCTAAGCGGATTTTTATTAAATTTGTCTTTAAGAGGATTCGAGAATGGTTTAGATTCACATTTGGAGCCGAAAGGTGGCGCCACCATCGTATTTTATCACCCGAGTGAAGCTGGGCGGGACAACTAGTATACTAGTGTATATCTCTTTCATAGACTGTCAAAGGAAACTTTCAAACGCCCAAACAGAAATTCAAATTAGGCATTGTCTATCCCTACTATTGAATACAATTCAGAAATAGTGTAATTCTCTTAACAACCTTTGTCCTTCGAAGGTTTCGGCAATCGACTATTGTTGTTGATATCAAACTTTTACTCATTACAAAATTGAAGGTCTGTTTCGATTCTAGGTATGGTTAATAATATGCTTATTGAAAATGTCTTTGAAAACTAAGTTTCCGTCAGTGGAATGGTAAGATTACCGTCGAGGTCTTCCCTAGAGAGTACAACTTGCGACTCTTCAAGAGTGTGGTAGTTGAGACAGGGGATTACCACGTTCCAACTTGCTTAGATCAAATCGAACGGATACTCAAGGATGGGAACTATAAGAGTCCTTGTAACCGGCGGCCATGTATGAAGAGATTCATGAATGTGGAAGAAACGAATGTGGTCTGTTAGTCATACTAGTATTATAATTTGGGCGAAGCGAAAGAGGTTAGTAAGTCAAGAGAGAACTGGCGCTCTATACTCTCTGCCATCCCCGTTAGGGACTCGGCGTGATGATATGTATGTATGTATTGTATACCTAATGATTTGAAAAGAGTAACCATGGAGTTTCTTGCCAGTTCTTCTCGGTGTAAACGACCAACCCGAACCTTGCACCTTTTTTCGACGTTTTATAAGTGCCCATCTAGGCCTATGTGAATTAATAATAAAAGTAAAAAAAAATTGATTTTGAGTCTATAGACCAATGGTGGACTACTCTGTCCACCTACGCTTAAGAACTTAAAGCTCACTTAAAACCTCACGCCTTCCCACAAGGGTCCCCGAAGGGGTAGGCAGAGGTGTATAGGTAATACCCACACACCCACTTTCCGCCAGAGGTATATTAGGTGCCAACGTGACAGATGGCGAGTCCATCGCCGTTTCTCCAGCACGACTAT
>JACCPG010006007.1:0-16592 GCA_016069955.1 Drepana arcuata | reverse complement strand
AGAGAGAACTGGCGCTCTATACTCTCTGCCTACCCCGTTAGGGACTTGGCGTGATGATATGTATGTATGTACTTTATATCCTAAGCCGTAGTGCTTGTATGAAACTGTAGTGTGAAGGAAGCGACAGAGGTCGGTAAGTCTTGAGAACTAGGGCACTACTCTCAGTGCCTACCCCGTGAGACTAGCTGTGATGTGTTTTTATACCACTGAGGTGACAAACAAGCCAGGTGGTGTACATATGTACTTTATGGTATACAAAAGACATGACAAGTTGTCATCAGCATCATATCATCACGCCGAGTTCCTAACGAGGTAGGCAGAGAGTATAGAGCGCCAGTTGTCAGATAAATATAATCCAATTGGATAACAATATCTTCTCAAGAGGAGCTTCGTAACGTTACAGACAAGATAGTACCAAAATGAACCTCCAGCGAAAAGTGGGTGATACATCTCTGCCTACTCGGAGGGATTTTAAATCAACGCCAGGAACTTGTAAAATTGAAATATTTACCAGTTGTCTCCTCAATGACGACTATGTCAGGATCAGCAATCATCTGATTACAAGCCACTACGCTGCCATGATTCAAGACCACGGCTTTCGGAAAGCCCGTGGTGCCACTCGAGAACGGCAATATTGCCAAATCTTTTGGACTTCTGTGCACTTTCTTCAAGCAATTAGTGTCCACGTTCAAATCTTCGGCGAATTCGGCGAATTTTATCGTTCCTTCTGGTAAATCATCGTTGTCGATTAATATTATAGGAATGTTGCTTTTCAGTTCGTTCAAAGCTTGTTTTATGTTTGGGTAGGACAGCTTTGAAGCTACTATCGCTTTGCAGTCTATTAGTTGTAGTTGGCGGCTCAACTCATCTGGAACGAAATTGTTTAGCTCTACAATGTATGAGAGAACATTTTCAAGTGTTCCATTAATGCTAAGTATTGGTAAACATGATTTTAAACCCTACTAATATTATGAATGCGAAAATTCGTGAGGATGTTTGTTCCTCAATCACTTCAAAACGGCTAAACAGAGTTGGATGAAATTGAGCACAAAGATAGATTATTACCTCGATGGGCATATATAGTATATTTATTTCAGAAAACAATCTACCAATTAAATAAAAATTTACGCGGGTAAATCCTCGGGGCACAGCTAGTCATATATATTTTACATACACACTGCCAGGGGTACAGAAAAGGGCATAGAGCTGTACACAAGATAATACTTATAATTCTATAGCACGTAAAGTCATAGGGTGCACACAGTTAATTTATACTTACAAGAAGTGTAAACAGGGTTCATCATACTGGCAACACATCCCGCCTGTAAAACTCCCAGGATAGTGCATGGATATTCTGGAACATTCGGCAAGATGATGGCCACTTTGTCATCATTCTTCAGCTTTAACTTCAGACGAAGTGAAGCTGCGAACGATATAGACATCCTGTGCGTCTGTGCGTACGTGTATCCATGACCGGTCAGAGCACACACCTGAGAATAAGTAATGATTTATACCTAAAAGGAATCCACGATGGTGGCATGTACTTAAATGCATATTGTAAATAGGTACTCAGTCTCTACGTTTAGCTTTTTTGTTTAAGTACATTCAGTTAAAAAGTTTCGGGAATGGATGATTTGATTATGGTTAATTTTTTTTTCTGTTGTAATATTGGCACAACTGTTTTCCATTTTGGTGCGGAGTATGAGCTGCATTTGTAATATATCCTCGCGCCTTCCCACAAGGGTCCCCGAAGGGTTTGTTATTTAGATTAAAACTAAGATTACAATTATTAAATACTGATTGAATACAATTTGATTTTGAAAAATTGAATACAATACTGATTAATACAATGCTGTTTTTAGTTACATCGTATCTAGTGTGTATTGCGAATTTATTGTTATAATGGACAAAAACATCGAAAAAAGCTTTTGTCTTAACTTTTGAATCGCCAAAAGTCACAAAAGACCTGAATTTTCACCAAAGACTCAATCGATTAAGATTCGCTGAGGACATGCTAGAACCAGTCAATTCCGACCCCACATACATGAAACGTATTATTACTGATGATGAAACGTGGGTATACGGGTTTGACATGCAAAATATTCAACAAGCTTCGGAGTGAAGAAATTTAAGAGAGGTAGGGCATAACGGGGTTCCCGTTCGAATTCGGAGCTGCCCGACTGGGGCAGGACCTCCACCTTACAGAAGTCCGTAGCCAAATAACACAATTTTTTGTGTTGTGTTCCTACGCGGTGAATAAGGTTTCCAGTAATGAGCTCCTTGGGGAGGGGGGAGGATTGTTACATTGTGTTGGAAGCAGAGGGATTAAACCCATTATGCTGCCAACACACTATAATACTCCGAACACAGAGTGGCAACGCGCAAGTGATACTTTAGTATCGTGAGCGTAAATAGGCTACGGTAACCGTTTCCCATCAGGTGGGCCGTATGCTAGTTTGCCACTCTTGTTGTACAAAAAAAAAAAAAAAGTGACGCCTTCCAACTGAACCGAAACCGAAATAGCAAAGGCGATGTAAAATCAAAGTCATGTTGACTGTTTTTTTGTACTATCGCGTTGTTGTGCACTCGGAATTCTTGCCGGAAGGTCAAACGGTCAATTAATTAATTTATTTGAGCGTTATGCGGCCTTTAAGACAGCAAATTCTACTAAAAAGGACAGATCTTTGGGAAGGAATTTATTGTATTTTGCACCACGATAATCGCCGGCCTCCGCATAAGGTCATCATTGTGAACGTGTTCTTGAACAAAAACTTAACAAATACCAACGAATAACCACCCTATTCACCAGATATGGCTCCAGCCGACTTCTTTCATTTCTACACAATTTCGTGGCATATAAACTATATATATAATAATATATCCTCACGCCTTCCCACAAGGGTCCCCGAAGGAGTAGGCAGAGGTGTATAGGTAATACCCACACACACCCACTTTCCGCCAGAGGTATATTAGGTGCCAACGTGACAGATGGCGAGTCCATCGCCGTTACTGCAGGTTTTCTCTCGATGTTTTCCTTCACCGTAAAGCTCGTGGTGTGACTAATCACTGTACTTAAGTTCAGAAAAACTCATTGGTACAGTCGGGATTCGAACTTGCGACCTTTGCGTCGAGGGCAACTGCTCGAACCAGTAGGCCACCAAGCTTTTCATATAATACAATTCTAACACAAAAATATCTAACTTATAATTATGACTCATGCCATATTGTTGTAAAAATTACTGTTATTCATTTATGACAATGAAACAAGCTTTTATTATCATACTAGTTTGATACAACATTTTTATAACACAAGTTTATTTACATTAACCACCAACCACCATGGTTGACGAGCACACATGCATTACATGAATGTTTAAATACTTGCTGTTGTTTAGTGCTGTTTTTAACAATGTATGTATTCAGGTCATATAATTTAAATATATAAAAATTTATAACATGCATATGTTTAAGATGAATTTCAGATAAGTATGTATATACGTAGCTTGAGAAACTGCAACCGATTCACCATCTGTCATGCACATGGCTAAATGTATATCACTGGTGAAAGGAGGGCAAAAATATAATTAATGTGACGATTCACTTACTGTGGCCGTCTTGTCTGGCCATCTATCCAAGTTTTGCCACACAAAGTCATTGACAGTATAGTTTGATACAGTCACATCATTAAATACGGACTGCAAAGTACTTTGTTGTCTGGCCCCCAGAGATGCAAACTTCACAGGTTTTTGCTTCTTAACAACTCTTAAAGCGGAACGGACTATTGTGTTCGACATTTTATTCTGAAAATTTTATACACATAAACATATCACTTAAGCAACACATGAATATGATACTTTTGTCTCTGTCATTTGTTTCTCCAAATACTTTTATGCATATGTGCAGTTCAATCGTAATTATACATGTTCCACAAGGTGCCTAATACATATATGTATTATATTGTTTCAGTGTCTTTCTATTATCACAAAGAACATCAAATATTTTACTTGCAGTCTAAGGCTTGATTGCTAGCTACTTTTATTGGACACTGTAAAGAAGTGCCCAATACTAAAATTGATTAAAGCAATATAAAATTATCAATAAAACTGTTAGTTTCTAAAGCTATTTAAACTCTTATTACCACTTTTGAATTTAGCTATCAATGTACCTGAAAAGATTATATTATTTATTAAAATGAAACTCAACTATAAGTTGAGTTTCCTTTCAAGAATGCACCTTAATAAATACTTTCAATGTGAAACCTACAAACATATAAAAAAAACGAGTTTTAATAATATCCACCTATCTTATACGCGCGAGTTTCTCGCACTTTTCCGGTATCTGTTACGACTTGGTGCTGATCTAGCGATGAGGATATTGAATAGGTCAAATTTGTAGATTTTGAATCGTTACAATATTTTACGTAAAGATCAATGACATAAATATTGGTTAATTATCAAGCTGCACACAACTAACTGACTGGTCGAACAGTCAACAAATAACTAATTCCATAAGTGTTCTACATTAATGATAACGCGATATAATAAGGTACTTTGCAACAATATTATTCTATCTCTAGAATAGATTAAATTAAACTTAAAAGTAAGAACTTACGAAGTATAAAATAGTACACTGAACGAAGTTGCTCCTTGAACTTTGAAACTAAACTAAACTTTCGCTCACCAAACCAACTGTACATACAAATACAAACAACATACGAAGTACCATAGATTATAACATTTATTTTGATTAATACGTATACACACATTTACACACTTATTTACAAAAATTATATACTACATTTCTGATTGACACTTGACACTTCGCTAAGTTCGCTATTCCACTGACCGACCAATCGATCTTAGTTTTTTAAAACTAGTGAAATAGCAGTAATGCTTTAGGTAAGCTATCTATCGGCGTATTCAATTTAATATTATCACAATTGGAAACAAAGGTAAATCCACATAAAGTGTAGACAATATCCCCACAGCATATCCACTGATAAATATATGTCAATTTTCTGTTAGTGTCAACGACATATTTGAACTCAGCAAAATAAACAACAGTCGACATCTTTTTATTGAACATTTGGATATCACATCACCTTTCTTTACATGCTATCATATCATAGGGTATTATTACGTTAATATATTTGAATTGTTTAGCGCTTATCCATTTACGCAAATCAAACCATTGTATGAACCACCAAATGAGTTGAATATTTTTATTACCAGACTTATGTGCTCGCGTTGCCCATAGAAAATCCATTTCTGTTAGCGTTCACGCTATTTATTGTATGCCAATGACATTAGCTGCAGAAAACTTTTACACAGCTGTCAATGCGATGCAAACTATAGTATAGATATTATACATCGCAATCAGAACGCTAAATGAAAAGTGTTATGTCTAGACTAGAGCAGGTTTTATTACGCCGAGGAAGATTACGGGGTAGGCAGAGAGAGTAGTACACCAATTCTTTCTAGACTTACAGAACTCGACCTGTATGACTTTTTTTTGCCTTGTCACTCTCTCGTAGCTTGAGTTCCGGGAACTTTTGCCTCTTAACCGGGCAATGGCGAGACTAAGGCCTTCAGCCAGGTACCCGTATGTCGTATATCGATTGCTATTTATCGACGCACTCCATCACTACTACATACTCACAAGATTATTCATTTGGTATCGAATATATTGTTCGAATCAAAACACGTTTGATTTGAGTTAGCATAAAATAAGAAACCCTTAGTAATTCAGTAATAGGTAGGTAAGGTACTACAGAATAGGTTCTTTATTAACCTACTCTGTACTTTGATTAATTCTTGAACTTGAAAGTATTACACAGCTGACTGCAGTCTAGTTAATATGCCTCTGACGTATGTGGAGTATTAATAAATGAAAAAAAAAACATTTTGGAATTATATATTTAATATTAGATTATAAAGATACATACAGTATATTCAGACCTTGCATAAGACGGCTAGAGAATCGTCGAGGCTGGTGTTACAGGATAGGTACCTATGGTTAAGCAACCTTAAGTACCTACCTACTTATGAGTCCACATGGAGGATACTGGACTCTTAAACAAACATGAACACTAGGAAAAAAATTATGAATAGAACTGAAAAATGTTATATTACAAAATTAAAATATTCCAAATGATTAGATAAACATCTTGTGACATCAGATCAAAACTCCAATCATCAGAAAAATAGACCAAATCCAAAACAATTATTTAATTAACTTTCTTGCGATGACAAGCTACAAATGTCGAAATTATGGTTATTATTATTACAGTATTTTTAATTCTAAACACCTCTGCTTAGTCCTTCGGGGACTCTTATGGAAAGGATTAAGACATAAGATACATATTAAAGTTATATACATATTAATAGTATATTTAATTATAACCAGTGTTTTCAATAGACATTAGTTAATATTTTAATCATTTGTATACAACAAAATAATAATGTTAGTAAAATTTTATACAAATGTTTGTAGCGAAAATCAATAGCCATAGTGCCAAAGTAAGAATTAAATCTTATGACATGTCGTCATTTGTTCGGTAAACAAAAACTATAATACGAAAATTACAAATAATATTTAATTTCAAAGAAGATATATTCAAAGCTATTTCTACTATTACGTACATAGGGCGTGAATATTAACGTAACACTAATTATGTATTGACTAGGCTGTAACTACATTTTTGGCATGCCTACAGCTATAAAAGCTAAAACGTGAATATTTATTCAGTCTATCATAATTTCAGTGGTCAATACTTTCATTAACACCGAATGGTAGTAACAACTCCTTATTACTATTAGCATAAGATACAATATATCATGCCAGTTTTCATGTATCACATCTTATAAGACGTAACCAACGATATATATAACCATTATAAACAGACCCCACATAGTTTAAACACACCACCATGCACGACCTGGGTATATGTTGGTTATACGTAGCTTGTATAGATAGTACCATCCACGAAGACGCGCCCCCCTTTTTTTTGTATTGTCTCTCGTAGCGTGAGTTCCGGGAACTTTTGCTACTTAACCGGTCAATGGCGAGACCTAGGCTTCCAGCCAGGCACTTTATTTCTATGCAACACAGCTAAGGGCACCTCCTGTGTGGTACGAACCTCGGCTTAGGGCGTTGCTGGATCGCGAGCAAGGGAGCTGGACTGGACTGGTCATTTTATTTATATATTATTTGGGGGCGGGATTTGCGCGTCTGGCTCGGCGCGGGCCGGTGTTTGCGGTAGGGGTCGGGGGGGGAACATTACGGCTTATTCGCGTCGAGCCTCGCCGGCGAGGACGGGACAGTGGTCGGTTGTGTGTAGTATTGGTATGTTTTTGTCGTGCGTCCTGGAGGACCGTTATGTCGTCATCCGGTTCGATGACGGCATGTCTTGGAACGCGCCCCACTATTCTGTGATGATGATTTATATGAGTACACACGCATATTACAATTAATAGACTTGGGTCAAAACTCCCCGCATCCCGCGACCCCTCGACTACAATTTGGTGGGGCGCGTCTTCGTGGATGGTACTATCTATAGTTTAGTGTAACATTTGGCGTCATTGCACAGGGAACCTTAAACCAACAATAGATATAATTGACGGCATGTAACTTGAAGGCTTTGTGATAGAGGGGACACCATTTTTGATAGGTGCAAACTTGTTCTATCGTATAGCTAGTTAATGGTATTTCTAGTATACCCAAATACAGTTGTTTATTTATTACATTTTGCTTAAAGAAATAAAATGCATAGCATTCATTCAAAATTTACGCATATGCAAGACTCCTTTTGAAATTGTTTTTAACAAAGTAGAGATATGCTTGAAAACCAACTTTAAGGGAAGGAGATATTCAGAAACAAATGCATTGCTTAAGGTAGGAAGCTATTTGGATTGTTTTTTTTAATAGCTTAGAAATTACGTTAGCTGTGATACTTTGGGGTATTCCTTGTTTTAAATATCAAAAAATAATTTTAATTTTTTGACATGTTATGCACTAGACTGGTGCATCTTATAGATGGAATAACGATGTATGAAATAGCATACCATTTTAAGTTGTTACCTATCCTTTACTTAATTTAAGGTATATATTGCCACTCTTTCAAACATAGCCAATCATATAATACTCTTTGATATTTGTAAAGCAGTCATAATAGTGAAGTATTTACGCTCTGTGGTAAATTTAAACAGTCAAATCCGTGCCTAGCATTTGTAAGTAAAGGAATTCTTAAGGTCTATTCATCCATCCGGTATTGTCGATGGTTTCGTTTTGTAAATCCAGAATATGAAGACGTCTTAGTCATACTCCACTGAAAAAAGAAATAAACATATGTTTAGGAAAATATGTGTGCCGGCTATAACCGGTTATTGTTTCACAATTATTAAAAATAATATTCAGACGTATGTCTGTCATTGATACCTACAGTACAGGCTCCAAACTAGTTTATGGTGAAATGAAATTATGTGAGTTATAAAGAACTAAAAAAAAGTTAAATCATACCGGACAATAGATAGGACAAAGAGTTCCTTAAAATGTAGTATATAATTTAAAAAAAGGTTGGATAGCATTTTGTAAGCCCTAGACATAACCTGCTGTTTTACCATATAACTTATATTATATCCTCACGCCTTGCCACAAGGGTCCCCGAAGGGGTAGGCAGATGTGTATACGTAGTAGATACCCACACACCCACTTTCCGCCAGAGATATATTTTAGGTGCCAACGTAACAGATGGCGAGTCCATCGCCGTTACTCAAGCGCGCCATATAACTTACTTAAATTTATTGGAGGTTCCCGATATCCTCTTCAAAAAGACGCTTGCCACCTTTCAAAATCTTCTCAGCATCGTTGCCATGTTGCTTCACGTATCTTTCCAAGCGACTCAACCACTGGACCCAGTGTTCTCTAAGCTTATCAGTAGATAGGTGGTAGGTGTCGGCCTTGGAGCCGTCAGTGTAAGCAATGACAAGCAAAGCGTCGCGCACGTTCAGATGCTTATAGTTAAGGTCGTTGCACACTGCGCCGAAGTACGCGGCCAGTTGTACAGGGTTGTCGTACGTCAACATTATGGACTTGCGGGGCTTGTCCGATTTCTTCCACTCGATGAGAGTCGGTTTGTCTCTGAAGAATACAAATGAAAATCAAGTCTAAAAAGCCATAGTAGCCGAGTGACTCAAATAATCACCTGAAACGCAAAGAATGCATGCTCGAATCCAGACTGTTTCCAATGCAGACGAGTTTTATTGAACACCGTGAGTTTTATCTTTGTTAATCGAATTGGAAAAATCTGGTGGGCGAGGGTGAGATAAAATAATAATATATCCTCACGCCCACCCACAAGGGTCCCCGAAGGGGTAGAGATTGTAAAGATGAAGAAATGCACGTTACGTAGGTTTGGAGAAATTGAAAGAATACAATACAACGCTAAAGTGTGTGGATAAAGAGGCAGAGGAAGACTACGTTCCAACTGCCTAGATCAAATCGATCGGACACTAGGATGGGAAGGTCAAAAGTAATCAAAACCGGCGAGCATGTATGAAGAGACCCTTCAATATGGATGAAGCGAAAGAGTTATATAAGTCTAAAGAGAACTGGCGCTCTACTCTCTCCGTCTACCCGTTAGGAACTCGGGGTAAACGGTGCGACTTAACAATATAACCGACATAATATTTCGTGGCGTACCTAAACACTAGTACTTCTAGTGGCAGTGCTATTTTGTATGCTTTAAGTAGGGTATACCTAAAATGTTATTTAGTTCCATCTTAAATTCGTAAAATTACATAAATCACGTATCACCTTCGCGATCCCCTTGACATTACGAAATCTGTGATCGTAATGTCAGTGACTCTACTATCCGAAAGAATTTCACGATAAGTTTACTGATAAAATGTGTGACGTATTCGATGCTGAGCGTGCCTACTTATACCGTGATTATAAACGTGTTTGGAAACATGTACATTCTGTTGGGGCACTAGGTACACAGGTACAGGTTCTGTAGTACAAGCATGCATAGATCCTCAATGCTAGCTAGCTGGATGAAAGCAAAAAAAAAAAAACAACTATCTGTATTTGTCGTTTCTGAGCCTAACGCTCACAATACCGAAGTATTACTTGGGTGCTCACATATACATCATCAACGTACATACATACATCAACGTAATTTAGTGGATGGTCAGAATCCGGAATACGAATTCATACTAATATTATAAATGTGAATGTAAGTTTGTTTGTTACGCTTTCACGCAAAAACTACTAAACCGATCATCATAAAACTTTGTACACATATTCTTGGAGGTATTAGAAGTACTTTATTGAAAAAAAAAACATTTTTACGAAAGATAAAAAAGCCGTCCACGCCGACGAAGTCGCGGGCACAGCTAGTTACGAATAAATATGAAAATACGGCATATTTAATTCTCAATTGGCCCATCCTGTATGTTATATATATATATATATATATATATATATATATATATATAAATAGCTGTCTATCTACATCTATAGATAAACGCAACCCGTCCATGTATCACTGACCAACGACCTGCACAGAGCGATACTCTCTAAGCTGCATACTTTAAGATACCATATTGACATATCAAAGCGACACAAATCATATACATTCTCGGAACGAAAGGTCTTTTATCTCCTCTGGCACGTTTGCGAATATTGGTAAAACTACCTTATACCATATACCGCATCGCACGGAAATTCAATTCCCAATACCTTGGAACCAAACCTATCACATTGCTGACTGACGTTTTCCCTATATAGTAAACGAAATTCTTCAAGAAATTGTGAAAATATTCCTTCGGGGTGGTGTTGCAAGCGCGCATATGCGGCGGTAACCGTTTACCATCAGGCGTACCGCATGACGGCGCTTGATGGTTTAAAAAAGAGTAACTTCTAAGTATATATTGGTACCATTAAAATATTAAATAAAGATGTTTGGACTGTGATCTGAAGCAAGAAGATTAATTAGAGTATAATGACTCATATCAATGCCAAGTTATCTATAAATAAACAACATTGTTATGGATCTTTCTTTGTAGCGCGCAATTGCAAAATTTATCTCGCTAAATTTAAAGGACGCTTTAAATTTATAGCACAGAAATATGTAATAATAAAAAAAAATCATTCAAAATATGTAGGTACCTATATCTACATACATTTATGGCACGCAAGAGGTATGTAACTCTAGAGAACTAGGGCTCTACTTCTGTGACATACTCGGTGCGATGATATGTATTCGTATAGGCTCAAACACGCCACAAAATATCAAAAGTTATTTCAACTATTCCGATCATTAAAATGATACTTACTCATAATCAGCAATAGCATCGAAAATCCCCCGGTATTTCAAGACTGGATGCACAACATTAGACTCTATGGCTTTTGGAGAAGATATACTTTTAAGCACATCTGCAACAGACACCCAGACTCCTTCAACATCCTTCTCAATGCGAAGTTGTGTTCTAGGCTGAGTGAAGTAGTTCTTCAGGGTACTATGGAACTTGGTGCCAACTGCCATTTGAGCTGTCGAGACAAATATAAGTTAAATGTACTGGTTAGTATGGAGATTGCATGTGGGTCAATGAATATACTGATATCAATTGCAAAATTAATTGTTTTCAAGAATGTCCAGTTAGTGATAAGTCTGTCAATTCAATATTTATATAAGGTTGAAGTTTAAATTTACTCAAGTAAGTTAATTAATGAGTGTATTACTCTCATATTATAACGGTAAAGTTGAATGTATGCATTCATTTATGGTATCTGTATGTATGAATGAACTTAAGAGTAAAAACATGAGGAGAAAATACAAAGTTGGATGTTGTGTGATTATTGTTTTTTCCTTGAGTCATACTAGACAAAAGTGTATCAATATTGTGTAAAACTAACTGTTTATATGTATCTATAGGTAGTGTTGCCGTAAAGCCGTGGAAGTAGAGTGGTTCGAGCAGTTGCCTGCAACGCAAAGGTCGCAAGTTCGAATCCCGACTGTACCAATGAGTTTTTCTGAACTTAAGTACAGTGATTAGTCACACCACGAGCTTTACGGTGAGGGAAAACATTGAGAGGAAACATGCATACGTCTGAGAAGAAATTCAAAGGCGTATGTATAGTCTTGCTGGAGTAACGGCGATGGACTCGCCATCTGTCACGTTGGCACCTACCTCTGGCAGAAAGTGGGTGTGTGGGTATTACCTATACACCTCTGCCTACCCCTTCGGGGACCATTGTGGGAAGGCGTGAGGATATATTATATTATTATTATATGGATCTATAGGTAGGGTTGTTATGTCCCTCCAACCTTTAGTAGCTTTAAATAACTGCATGTTGGTTCATAGGTATTATCAATATATCATGCAAAACTACAAAGTTGCAAGTATCAAATGCAATAATTCCAAAGTGGACTTTGGCTAGTAATAACAAGTGTCAACAGAATACTTTCTTAGTATGTACTTGAGAATGTTACGTATGAAACAATATGCAATTAAGATAGTGGGGTTAATGATTCTGTTCTGTAAAATACAGCTGGTATGTACAAAAACTTTTCTTATGAATCTCTGTTCCTATAACGTATAAGAAATGTAAGTAAATTAACTTAATAATAAAATGGTGAAAACTTTTCTATGTTTTTTTATATTAAATGGAACATAACACTAAACAGTATAATTTGTGGTATGGCATGGTAATGGTAAGTTAGGTAAGGTATGTGCAATAATTATAGTAATTAAAATAACAGAAGTAGACTGGAAGCTAGTAGGTGTACACTTATTCAAGCCCAATTTTTCCTGTAGATATATTTCATAATGTTACTCTAACATGACTGGATATTACACTGTTGTTCTCGAATACTTATAGGCTAAGCAGCTTCTACTTCATACCAATATAATAATAAAAAATATTCAACAATAAAACAAACATAAGAGGACTTATTGTGACATATATGTGTGACTGATTAAATTGGACGAAGCAAAAAGAGGTATGTAAAACTAGAGAGAACAGGCACTCTATACCCTCTGCCTAGCCCCTTAGGGACTCAGCGTGATGATATGTATGTATGTGTGTGACTTGAAAGATCTCATACCTTCATAGAACTTCTTGAACTCTTCCTGTCCTATTTCAGCAATTTTCTCCTGCTTCCATTTTTCCAAAGCTGCTTTTGACTCATCAGTCATTGTTTTATTCAGGATTAATGTGACAGATGGGAACTGCTCAGCGAAATCATTGCGGTGTTGCTTTATTTGTAAGATCTTGTCTTCACTAACATATCCGGGTTGAGCAGGTGAACTTTTGGTTGCGTTACATGTTGACGAAGTTCTGAATGCCCTCACAGAGTTGTTCAATAGAACTGATACAAAGTTCACACAATTCTTTGTATTTTGCCACATCTTTATACTCTCTTTATTGGCAAGCTTTGAATAAACTTTCAGAAACGTCTGTGCATTTTTCGCAATGTTTTCTACAAATTTCACAGTATTTTCTTGCGTCGATACAGCGCCGTTGTTTTGATTCGTACCTCTATTTTTAGCTGCAACAGATAATAGCGTTCAATACGCGTGTATATCGCACGGCGCCAAGATGCTACTGTCATATGATTTTAATTGGCAAAACATGACGACGACAGCAAATAACACGCATTAAATACAGAGTTCGTTCGGAGAGCGACTCACTACAATGTGAGCAAGTATTTAAACTACGTAATCAAATCGTACTCTGCAACTATACTTAGCTTCCTCATACCGAACAACAATTACTTTAGAAAGCAAAGTATCAAGGTTGCTGAAACCTTCCAATCACTGCATTGCACTTACCGGCTTTCCGTGCACCCTGCTCCTTTTGCTTCTTCGTCTCCAACAAAGGGCCGAACAGCTCTTTATTCTCTTTGTGATATAATTTTAGCTTTGCAGCCGGTTTCAAGATAGAAGCGGGTTGAACCACTTTATTCCTGATGAACTCTTTGGTATTCCGCTCTTTTGACAGTCTGTGACCGATTGCGCAAATCGGTCTAAACATAGCGTTTTAGTAGTTGTAATTTCAGTTTTTTTTTTTGTGTCAATTCAAATTAGGTTAACAACTGATATTGGAGTTATTTTCCTTGCTTTCAAAAGCTTCCCCGAATCCCTAAAACCTTAAGGAAGCGTGAGAGAGGGAGAATTTAAAACGCAATTGCCAAAACTGGCTGGCAGTGTCACGCTTGTGTCAGTCAGTTAGTTATCATGACAGCGATGTCATCGATGCGATGAGCGACACCATGGATATGTTCCGATTAGCACTGCAAGCTCTGTCATATGCTCTTATTGGCGATACATTTATTCAGATCTGGACTAACTATATTAATTACATAATATAATATAACATCACAATATACCATTAAACTTTGTATTAAATTAATGTAACTGAATAAATTTGTAGGCATTCTTGGGACCTTCGGGGACCCTTGTGGGATGGCGTGAATATATATTTGTCATCGTGCATCCATGGTTAAATATTCAAATGGATTACAAGTAAATTCAAAACCAAATTGTATTATATTTTATACAATATTTTTTTATAAAATTATAATACGTTACATTGCAGACATGGTTTTTGCATGACACTAAACATGGATGGCAGTAGACTAGACAGCGTTCCGTTATAAACGGTAACCAGTAAATCCAACTACAAGGAACGGCTTCGAAATAAGAGTATAATATCAAATGACGTCACATTTTACAGTGCATGTAGTGCCAATCGGAACATACCTTACATCTCGGACACCCCAGCGATGATGGTGTAAAACCATAGACAACTTTAATTAACGTATGGTGCTAAGATAAATTGCAAATTAATTAAACTTCTGCTTTAATTAATTCAATTGACTGGGTTTTCATCCGTTAAAGGGTCTATGCAATCAAAACAATTTTGATCTGATTATAACCACCGAAGTTATTTCGAAAACAACCAAACTTCCTTGATCGATAGAGGGCGCTACTGTTACGGAAATTACTACAGTTACAAACTATCGTTACAGGATGTCGCTAGATTCGCTATTGTAATGTAAAATTATGTTGTACATGGAAAAACACGAAAGACATAATACTATCTCTACAACTTTATTTAGTTGTTGTATACCATTATATGAATGAAGGCATTATTATACGACAAAAACAAAGAGGGACATAATTTCATCATAATGCTACAAGAAAGAGTTCATTAAATTTTTTTGCATAATAATGTATAATTTGGCGGGAAAATGGCGTTGGTCGAATTAGTTTGCAGCGGCATTTGATAAACGCCGGCTGACAGTCGTGTCTGGCTCAGTCTGCCTGAACTATGAGCGAAAGTTTAAATCAATTGAATAGGTTCTAATTATTTCATACTCTCTTTTAAACTACAAAAAGTGAAAATGCTTTAATTTATATTATTTTAACAGTACTTTCCGCTAGTTTTTATGTGAGAAAATATCGGAAAAGTGATCTGGATTTGGTGATTTACGTATTTGTAAGTATATTAATATTACTTTAATATATAATTACATTTATTAAATTAAAATTATAAATATTTTACCAAAAAGAGCATTTGAAGAGCTAGAAAATGTATTAATTTTGAAGCGCTAATTATATAAATTTCCGTAGAATTTGCCTATTTGATACTTAAAATAAATTCTTTAACTTTATTTATGTTAAACATTATTACTTCGTGGATAATTCTACGGCAATTTATACAATTAACGCTTGAAAATACCAAATAAATTTTCTAGCTCATCAAATGCTCTTTTTGGTAAAATATGTATAATTGATATTAAAACACATTTTATCAGCACGTATGTACAAATACCTATATATTATTACGCCAAATACCTAACGTGGTAGGGAGATAATGTAGAGCGCCACTCTTCTCAATCATCAATCACTATATTTTGATTATTATAATGTAAATTGGTAGTATTATTGCAATCTGCATACGTCTGAGAAGAAATTCAAAGGCGTATGTATAGTCGTGCTCTACATACTCGCCATCTGTCACGTTGGCACCTAATATACCTCTGGCGGAAAGTGGGTGTGTGGGTACCTATACACCTCTGCCTACCCCTTCGGGGACCCTTGTGGGAAGGCGTGAGGTAGTATTATTATTATCTAGTCTAGAATGCACAAAGCTCTACCGCAGTATATATACAGGTATAAGCTAAAGCTTTGGATTATATGTATACCTACTGTAGTTCAACTCTCTATAAGTAGGTACGCAAGAGAATCGGCGTGCTAATAGGTATGTGCCTATAGTTTCAGAAATACATTATAATGAGTGAAGACGAACCGTGGTGGCCATGCAAATAATGCGAGTTCCAACACATCACAATTTTTTTAAGAGTTTTTCTGCATTGTTTAATAACACTACGGTCTTTACAATAAAGGACAATATAGAAGGGAAACCCGCACACACTTCTGAAGGAGTATAAAGGGCTTGAAAAACGGCGACAGACTCGCCATCTTCATCTACGGCATCAACGTCACCACCTCTATCACGGCAGCAAAATTTTGTTACGCCTCTGCCTACTGTGCTTTGTAGGAATCCAATCACGATGATTGATG
>JACCPG010006005.1:0-26361 GCA_016069955.1 Drepana arcuata | reverse complement strand
ATTTGGAGCTGCCCGACTGGGGCACCTTATAGAAGTCCTTAGCCAAATAACACTATTTATTGTGTTGTGTTCCTACGTGGTGAATAAGGTTTCCAGTAATGAGCTCCTTGGGGAGGGGGAGGATTTTTACATTGTGTTGGAAGCATAGACATTAAACCTTTTGCTGCCAACACACTCTCCGAACACAGAGTGGCAACACGTAACAGTGAGCGTAAATAGGCTACGGTAACCGTTTCCCATCAGGTGGGCCGTATGCTTGTTTGCCACTCTTGTTGTATAAATAAAAAAATATATTAAATATATTTTCAACTCACTCTGTATTCAAATCAAATAGATTTACTATGTCACAATCGTCTGCTGTTAGTGCAATCCCAAGATATTTATCAAGCCAACAAATCATTGTAAACCTTACATCACACAAGGCAATATATTTAGTATTACAGCTACCTCTCAATAGCTTTAAACATACAGCATTCTATTGCTTTCGCTTTGGGATTTATGTGTGTTGCCGGCGTGCGATTATTCATATTTATGCTGCTAGCGGCCCACTGTGAAATATTGAGCTTGGGAAATCACTTTGCACGCCTGAGGTGCTCGCTCGGGTTGCGGCGCACTGCCGGCTGACAGCGATCGGCTTTGAGAGAGCTTGTTAAAACATCAAAGGCTTCTAGGCTTATGGAAAGAGAATCTCAAATGATGCGCATAGAGGAGGATTCTTTACATCTAAAATGTAAAAGAACAATTAAACATGTACCGCGAATGTAACTTCAAAGAATGCCTCGTCAGCGTGGCGACCATTATATTAAATTATACTTATATGAATAGTCATGTTAAACAATGGTAAAGCTTAAAAGATATGAAAACAATGAGTTCATGATCTATGAGAAATATTATGATTGGGACCTTTCAATATCAACGCAAATAGCACCGAAAAAAAATTAAATTAAAAAAAAATATTAAATATTTTTGTCTGTGCGCTTGTGCATGCTAATCTTAGAAACGGCTTATCCAATTTAGATGTGGTTTTAAACTAATATATTGTGGTAGTTTCACTTAGTTTAATGCTGCCCAAAGTCACTAATCCACGCGACTGAAGTCACGGGGCACAGTTAATTTATAATAAAGTTTTAATTATGCAAGTAAGGACTCGAGTTGAAAATTGTGGGACCAAACCCTACCTGTGGCTGAATTGTTTTCTAATGTTGATGTCTGAAAAATTTATGTTACTCTTTCAGAATAATTGCTTCAATATATCCACGCTAAGCGTACTTTAACGGGCGTTTGACCGACTGGATTTCTTAAGCTAGCATTTTACAGCTATATACATTGTATACTTATGTTAATACTGCTACTTACGATTAATACTTTTTTTTTATACAACAAGAGTGGCAAACAAGCATACGGCCCATCTGATGGGAAACGGTTACCGCAGCCTATTTACGCTCACGATACCGAAGTATCACTTGCGTGTTGCCACTCTGTGTTCGGAGAGTTATAGTGTGTTGGCAGCATAATGGGTTTAATCCCTCTGCTTCCAACACAATGTAACAATCCTCCTCCTCCCCAAGGAGCTCATTACTGGAAACCTTATTCACCGCGTAGAAACACAACACAATAAATTTTGTTATTTGGCTACGGATTTCTATAAGGTGGAGGTCCTGCCCCAGTCGGGCAGCTCCGAATTCGAACGGGAAACCCGTTAAGCCCTACCTCTCTAATATATCATACACTTTGCACAACTACACACACACGCAAAACTGACCTATTTCCACTACCACAGTTACTATTGTACTAACTTTTCAATATATATATATACATACATATGTAACAGTATATATTGAAAAAAGGTCAGGTCAAGAGTACCCTAAACCGAAGAGCATGTATGAAGAGAATAATGAAAGTGGACGAAGCGAAAGAAGTATGTGAGGATCGTAGCAAGTGGAAAGAAGTGGTCTTTGCCTACCCCTACGGGAAAGAGGCGTGATTATATGTATGTATGTATGTATGTAACAGTGGAAAATTCGCTGACTGTGTGAACTCTTTGTTGTATATTTGTTCGATTGCTTAAATTGTATGATACCCAAATAATAAATATATAATATAATAATAATAAAAAGCCATTCGAACATTGCGTCTGTCTGTTACATATAAATTGTTATTGTTTCCAGATTTTAAGATTGAAAGGGATACAATCTCTATGATAACCTATTCCCAGCTAGGGATACAGGGAACACTTGAATGTCACATAATTATTAAGTTACCGTTTTCACTATCTCCAAAATAGTGTTAGAAAGTAAGTGAAAGACTGGATGGTGACCGCTTACCATCAGGCGGACCGCATGCTTGTTTGTCACCCATGTGGTATAAAACTAACTATCCACATGTGTCTCGGAAAGAAAGAAAAGGGGAAGAAGACCAAGATGAACGAATATGGAGTCAGATAAAATAAAAAGCGTATCTTATGACGTAAGCAAAGGGGAATTGCATAGACGCCGCTAAGAGCCCAGCTCTCATATTTGTGATGATCCTAGTTCGTCCCCCGCTCAACACAACATCCCAATTCTTCTTTATCAGTAAACCATAATCATAAATTAATCGTAACGGTCGACGATCCATCAATCACAGTAAGATAACCCAGCCGATTGTAGGCGTCTCCCGTATTTAACGACCACCCAAGGAGCGTATTGCATTTCATGTAGTTAGGATGACTCATCTTCGTTTGTCCTAATTTGAAGCTGTACGCGTTGTTAATTGCTCGAATTATGATGTACCATAGGAAAAATATGTCTTGATTGTGACTAGATATGTATTTAATTTAACTTACGCTTTTTCGGGTCAGTTCAGGGATACATTGGAACGTCAAGAGTCAAGTCTCAAAACGGACGAGCGAGATTAATGAAGGTGAATCAAGCGAGGAGGTCTGTAAGTCTCGAAAAAGCTTGCACTCTTCTCCCTCTACCTACTCCGTGAGGGACTCTATATATTGTAAAAAAGAGAAGTAAGTTTCGGACAAGTCATCAAAGCGATACAAGCTATTTACAAATCCAATGTAGAACTTAATAAATTGCGTCGGTATATTATGAATCCTGCGCGTGAAGGGGAAGAAATAAAATTGAAAATTTAATTTAATATTCACGCAATTCGCTGTACGATGAACTATTTTAAATAGAATGTGCAAACAAGTGAATAATTTCTTTCACAGCGCACTTATTAAAGACTCTTTATGAATGCATATGGGTTGCTTTTAAGCTTCATACTATTTTAGCTTTGCGGCTTATAGCTTACGGCTTAAACGTTGTAGATCATACATACATATATAAGAGTATAGTTCGACTTAGCATTAACAGCTTGAGAAATGAGCAACGCAAAGTATCATAGTGGGTGTTAAATGGTTGCGATGAAATTTATGAAATGGCCACAATGTTCTCAATAATTTGTGTATAATGTATGTTATATTTCTTTAATAGCTATAAAGCTGTAAATACTAAGAGTCGTGGTGGCCAAATGGTTTGATTAGCTGCCTGCAACACAAAGATTGCAAGTTCGAATCTCAACTGTACCAATGTGTTTTTCTGGACGTAAGTTCAGTATTAGTCACGTCACGAGCTTTACCGTGCCGGAAAGTATCGAGAGGACACCTGCATACGTTTGAAACGAAATTCAAAGGCGCTTTCAAAGTCGTCCTTAAATAACGGTGATGGACTCGCCATATGTCACGTTGGTACCTAAAATTATTTATAAATAATAATAATGTATCCTCCCGCCTTCCCACAAGGTGTAAGCAGAGGTGTATAGGTAGTACCCACACACCCAATTGCCGCCAGAGATATACCTCTGGCAAAAAGTGGGTGAGTGGGTAGCGTGGTGATATATTATAATGATATTATTATGTCATTGCCATACAATAAACGCTGACAGAAAGGGATTAAGTCAACAGAGGCTGAACTTACAACGTCAAATATTATTATCGATTTATTATTATGGATACCTAAGCTTGAATGAAATACTCATAGAAAGAGATAAATGACGTAAGCGGCGGCATTATCGTAGGGAGAGCCACTAGTACTATTTTGACCGAAATGCCATGAAAACTATAGATAGTGACATCCACGAAGACGTGCCCCACCGATTTCTAGTCGAGGAGGTCTACCGGGAGTATGAACCGACTCCATTAATTGTAGTGTGCGTGTGCGCTCATAGGTAACCAGTGTGTACCGACAATACTCAAACATTAGTGGAAGGTTGCATAATTACACTATAAACTATGAGGAAGAATAGTGGGGCGCTTCTTCATGGATGGCACACTGTACATAGAATCTAGACTAATTCACATTTCACCTTTTCTCTGCCAATAAATTGGGATTTATCTCTATTTTATGTCACATAATATAGATCACGTTGGCACCTAATATACCTCTGGCGGAAAGTGGTTGTGTGGGTATTACCTATACACCTCTGCCTACCCCTTGTGGGAAGGCGTGAGGATATATTATTATTATAATATAGATACCAATATTATGCCATAATAAAGAATTTCATCACTAAAAGTACATACTTAGCAGGTCGCAAGTGTGAGTAAACAGATACAACATGTTAATCAAATTGTCATTGGCCTAGTATGGGCGGGGTAAAGGTTCATAAACATCGACTTCGCACTGCAATAATGGATATTTCTTACTGGTTTTTGTTCAGACGTAGGAAAATATATTGTCGAAAACAACACCTAATCCTCTTACTCCAAGCACGAATTTGAGCTGCAATACTTTTTAATACCATACAATCGAGCTGAACAATTCCTTCAGATCAAACTATCCTCCTTCACGCCCAAAGGGTAGAGGTATAAAGTACTCAAACACCCTCTTTTCGCTGGAGATTTATTTTAAATGCCATCGTGACAGATGGTGAGTCCATCGCCGTCTTTTAAGCACGCCTACAATACCTACGCCTTAAATTTCTTCCCAAATGTATACAGGTTACCTCTCGATGTTTTCCTTCACCTTAACGATTGTGAATAAACACTGTACTCAAGTTCACTTGGTACAGTCGGAATTTAATGTTAGGTTCAGAGTCCATCGCCATCTCTTAAGCACGCTTACAATACCTACGCCTTAAATTTCTTCCCAAAAGTATGCAGGTTTCCTCTGGATGTTTTCCTTCACCTTAAAGTTTGTGAATAATCACTGTACTCAAGTTCAGTTGGTTGGTTGGTGGTTGGTAAAAGTTCGGGCCACTAAGGCTTTTTCATCATACTTCTTAAAATAATATGTAGCTCAATCCCTCCGCAGCTGCAGCCACAACTGTCTAAGAGTACCTTAACGCTGCTCCCACACGAGCAGACGTACACGACATAAATCGCGTCTGTAATCGCGCGCGATCTGACAGCAAGCCGTTGAAATGAATATTCGTGATAAATCACTGTTCACTGGCCACCGGGCGCGAGTATCGTCCAAGTGCGGTGGAGTAGATATATCTATATGTGTACACTTAAAATACCCCTTTCATCTAAGTACATGTGACGTTCAGTTTCGGATAAGGTTTTGATAGGTCCTGGTGAGCCATTATCGCGCATTTTAACGACGATTCATGTTAACTTATAGAAATGCATTAGTAATATAACATTCAGTGAGATTATTCTCATATATTTGAATTCCCACCTTTGTGTCATTGGGGCAAAATAATATATCACAGATTATTAAATACTGCCGTGGTGGCCGAGTGGTTCGAGCAGTTGCCTGCGACGCAAAGGTCGCAAGTTCGAATCCCGACTGTACCAATGAGTTTTTCTGAACTTAAGTACAGTGATTAGTCACACCACTAGCTTTACGGTGAAGGAAAACATCGAGAGGAAACCTGCATACGTCTGAGAAGAAATTCAAAGGCGTATGTATGGTCGTGCTTGAGTAACGGCGATGGACTCGCCATCTGTCACGTTGGCACCTAATATACCTCTGGCGGAAAGTGGGTGTGTGGGTATTACCTATACACCTCTGCCTACCCCTTCGGGGACCCTTGTGGGAAGGCGTGAGGATGATTAAATACTGACACACAAATCGTCACGAGCCCCTCGCAGGATAGGCGGGAGGTTAAAGCGCCAGTTCTCTATACATATACCTCTTTCGAAAAAAAATTGTCGTGGAGGCTGACTTGTTCCAGTAGTCGCCTACATCGCAAAGATTGGTAGTTCAAATCCCGACTGTACTGTGTAATTTTCTGAACTTAAGTGCAGTGTTTAGTCTCACAACGAGCTTTAATATAAAGGACAACTGTAAATATGCATGTATCTTGCTTGAGAAACTCGCTATATCTGACGTTGGCACCTAAAGTATATCTCCGGCGAACCGTGGGTACTACTCAGCCCTACGAAGACCCTCGTGGGAAGGCGTGAAGATATAAAAAAACGATGTAAAATTTGAAAATATTTTAACATTGATTCGACTCTATGTACCGCTCAGTGCAACTTGAGAGGATATACCTATAATAACGATCTTGTCGCTCCACATCGGTTATTATGTCTCGTCCATTACGATTTTATTATGCTAATACTAGCTGTCGTGGCGCACTCACGCGGCGATGGATTTTATTAATTTATCGCCGGATTATTTGATTGTTAACTGTATCTCCGAGTTGGTTGGGTCGGTACTAATATTAGTTTTGGGGACGGATTTTCAGATGAAATATGGTGGGTGTTATCATATCTGTTTCGGGATGATCTCTATGTAAATGTCTAATGAAATACGTATGTAACAATTATACTAAACATGTTGTGCCCCACGGGTTCATCTATCAAAATTTGATTTCATAAGTAGATCTTTTTTGTAGTATAAAACATATTGTATTTTAACAAATCCAGCTTATAATCAACCTCTGTCAAAATTTCATTTAACTCCATTTGTTAGTTTTGCGGGAAAAAACATCGTCATCAAATTAAAAAAAAAACTATCAAATGTAGGTATGTTAGGAAAACATGGAGAGGACACATGTAGGACAATATGTTTGAGATGAAATTCAAAGACGTACCTATGTATAGTCGTGTATTAGAAACTGCGATGGACTCGCCACCTGCCACGTTGGCATCTAAAATATATCACATACCAAAATAGAGTGTTGGTACACCTCTGCCTACTTCCGTGGGGGATGGCGTGATTAAGGTGTACCATACCAGGAAAAAATGACAATACCAAAAATCGTTCGATTCAATAATATGGTTCCATTCCATTATTATCCGGTTATGTTGTCGTTCGATGTATCAACAGGATATTGTACATAAAAATGGTTTTATATTCCATAATATAATAAATAATGTGGATGATAAAGTTATCCGTACATAAAATATGACGTTATTATTAAGTTTAATTGTATCATATCCTATTTCACAAATAATACGATGATAGCATTATGTAGTGTATAAATCAATACTGCCATAAATGAGTTATTAAGTTGTATAGATAGCAGAGTGATAGCAGCGGGAATACCGAATTACTGGGCTTAACAATCGTATGACTTAATTTATAAATGCTTGAAATATTACGTCAAGTACTTAGGAAAGCTGCTGTTACCGGGCTAGGATCTTATTCACCGCCCTATTGGAGCACAAGGAAACAGTGAGAAACAGAAGAGTAAGATTTAGGATAATTGTAGGCATCAAAGTAGTTGCCTCAAGGAATGCAACCTCGAATCCCGACTGTACTAATGAGATTTTCTGAACTTAAGAACAGAGATAAGTGACGTCACGAGGCTTACAGAAAATGGAAAACATCAAGAGGAAACTTGCGTACGTTTGAGAAAAAAATCAAACACGTCCGTATACGGCTAGCGAAACTGTGATGGACTCACTATCTTTAATTTTGAGATACCTATAATATTTAATAATAATAGAAACCTTTTTTTATTTCCAAACAGAAATGAAAAGAATTATGAGATTCTTAAAATATATTCGACTTGTTCAATAGGTTATCGTGGAAAATTCATATTCTATTATTTTCCGATGAAGTCAACACTATAAAATATATTGCCGATAATAAACCATATTAATGTGGCCATTAATATCTTACCTTCAATAAATAATAATTTAGTATCGTCGCGAATGATACTAAATAAAAAATATGTTATTTATTGCGATTGGGGAAACCTGGAGATTAAAGAATTGCTCATGAGGGAGTGTTTGATCACTTCATACTTTGCATACGATTAAAATACCTACTATTACTGTAAAATGCCAGTTTGTCGCTTTCTTTCATGCTCATGTAAAATTGCCTGCACCTAAAAATAGTATGCCACCTCAAAAACTTTTATTGACACCCATATAAATAGGTATGGTGGGTGTGCCGAGCGTAGACAGGACACAACATGAAGATAAGTAAGTATAACCCAACAGTAATCTCATAAGGCAGAGGTACCAGTTTCCAGATAAGTGGCGGTCCTCTAAAGCGATCGTGTGTACCCTATACTTATGTGATTAGTGTCGAAGGCACTGCAGCTATATTTATTTTGCCATTTAATGAGTGTAGTTCCAGCCATTCGCATGTTAATTGCGACAGGTAGCTTTGCCTGTCATAAATCAATTGCGACAGGTAGCTTTGCCTGTCATAAATCAACAGCAACTGGCAATTATCCGCTGTTTGCTTACGTATTACGAAGCTAGTACTTGGCAGGATTTTATGAGCGGTTTATTATTTATTCCCGTACACACTACAAAGTAAACTGACAATGTTTTCACACTACAAAGGTGATAAGTGATCTCAGCGGTTATCGGCTGTCCATTACTGGTCAGACTTACCAATATCAGAGATATGCTGACATTACTACTAAGAAAGTTTTAGCGAATCGTATCTATCGTAACGAATTGAATTAAAATGTGTATTTGAAATATGCATTTGCCTATTTATAATTTACCGTCACTGAAACAAGAATATTATTGAAACATTTTAATTCTATCTCAAGGATGGGAACGCCGGATGTGGATGAAGCGAATCTGTCTAAAGTCTGCGAGAACTGGCGCTCTGCCTACTACATCAGAGAATCGGCGTGATGATATGTATGTATGTTTTGTCTTACCTATATAATTGAATATGCCGTGTAGTTTCTCTGTGTGACTGCGATTCATCATTGAAACATATAAAAAATTACCTATACTTTCAATGATAATTGATAATCATTCCAATGTTTATTTACCTAACAACCTATTAACAGATTAACGAGAACAATTTTCTATAAGAAAGCAATTTTCTTCAGCTCTCTAAAATACCTTTTTTTTATGTTTAACAGGCAATTATTTTCTGAAACGAAAAGTTGTTTTATTATGAGCAAACGCTTATTAAAAGCTCTCCGGGGGTTCGATTCGTGCTCTGAAAAGATGCATGTTTCCTTTTTGTCGATTCAATGAGTCGATTTTCAGATATCAGAGCTAGGCTTTTGTACGCCGGCCATTGTCATACCAACAGTACATTCTAGATTGACAAATAATATGCGTGAAATAGTGTACTTAACTATGTTTTGTGTGCGAAAACGTGTTTGATGTCATTGCTAGTGTTTATTTACAATTCAGAAATGCTAAGTAGATTGCAATTTCAACGTTAAAAGGAATTAAAAGCAGGTGTCCTATTACACGATGTTGGGTTATAAATAAATTAATCAGTATTCCGTATTACTAAGAGCCGTGGCGGCCGACTGGTTCGAGTTACAACGCAAAGATTGCAAGTTCAAATCCCGACTGAACAATTAGTTTTGCTGAATTAAGTACAGTGATTAGTTACACGACAAGCTTTAAGGTGAAGGGAAACATCGAGAGGAAACCCGTATTAGTTAGAGAAGAAATTCAAAAGACGTATTTCTCTGCCGTGGGTGTTTGGGTACTACCTACATACCTCTGCCTACCGCATCAGGGAGCCTTGTGGGTAGGTGTGAAGATAGTAAAAAAATAATAGATGATAACTAATTATTGCAAATTGCGCTATGAATGTAATGCGTTTAATTTTTTTTTTTAAGCTAACTATTTACAGATAAAATATTTGTCCCAAATCGGTATCCCGAGGCAACGTGCCAAGAAGACTAGCAGCATTGCCACGCTGGATAGCAATGCTGATTCTCTGAGTGCGTTTCATTAAATCCTATTAGAAATAAATTTTATCTTTATTTATTATGGAATTCTATCTCACGTTCTGTAACTAAGTAGTCAAAGCTAGTGAGCGTACTAAATGTGTGACTACTCTCTGCCCATTCCGTAAAGGACTAGGCATGATGCATACCTACTTACAAAACGATAGTATGGGATAGACAGATTCAATATAATATAAATAGGCACACTCTATCATCCATCCTTTATGTACAGTCAGACACATAATGGTCGCGGTTGTAATCTACGTACATATCATCACGCCAAGTCCCTAACGGGGTAGACAGAGAGTACAGAGCGCCAGTTCTCTCTTGATTTACAAACCTCATTCGCGTCCACATTCATCAGTCCCTTCATCTGTATAGCACTGACACTACTCAGGGATCATCCTCTGTACACTAAAGGAGGCTGCGTTACGACAATAAAGATCCATTCTCTACATCACTTTTACTTTAAGCCCTTATAATTTATTTACTGTCGGTACACCTTCGTCAATAAGTCAAATGAAGCAGTAATCTTGGCTCAGTAACTGCTCATTGTGTTCCATTTGATTTATTTTACGAGAGAACTTTCACTGTGTCTGCAATCAAAGCGGCCGTCGCTGACCGTACTAAGTGCACATTACGGCCGATTGTTTACGATTTGAAAATGGCAGGTTTTGTGTTGCTAGCTGTACTGATAGCTGAGTAGCTGTCTTATTTGAAGTAAGTATTACTTGAGCCACGATGGCCGAGAGGTTCGAGTAGTTTCATGCGATACAAATATTGCAAGTTCGGATCGACTGTAACAATAAGTTTTTCCGATCTTAAGTATAGTTACAGTTACAGGAAAACATCGAGAGGAAACCTGCATACGTCTGAGAAGAAATTCAAAAGGCGTATGTATAGTCGTGCTTGAGTAACGGCGATGGACTCGCCATCTGTCACGTTGGCACCTAATATACCTCTGGCGGAAAGTGGGTGTGTGGGTATTACCTATACATCTCTGCCTACCCCTTCGGGGACCCTTGTGGGAAGACGTGAGGATATAAAAAAAAAAAAAGTACAGTTATTAGTCACACCACGAACTTTACGGTGAAGCTAAACATCGAGATGAAACGTTATGCAGGTTTCGTTTGAGGAGAAATTCAAAGGCATGCAGGCAATATGCATATGTCTTGAGTAACGGCGATGGACTCGCCATTTGTCACGTTGGCACCTAAAATATATTTCTGGCGGAAAATGAGTGTGTGAGTTCTACCTGCACACCTCTGCCTACCCCTTCGTGGACCATTTTGTATAGCCGAGGGAGAGGTAGAAAGAGAGACTGGTAACAAGTTTTATCTGTAAGTATCTATCTATATAGAAGCTGAAGTCAAAAATAGATTGCCAGCCTTTCATTCTTTTAATTTTCAAATTTCGAATTTTGAATTTGATTCTCGAATCAACTTACAAAACTTACTCTAACAAAATTAAGCAGTCTTTCAGGAGTATAAATGTTCTATAATTTCCTTATTTTTCATACCTTATATATACTATAAGCGCCCAAGCCCTACGCTACACGAGTGCAGCTGCTTTAGCGCTAACTTACAAGCAACTTATTAATACTAGGCGATCAGTTGATAGCTTAACAGCTCTATGATAGTCCATAAAAATACCTGCTGCCGACATTACCGGTCGACAATTGGTCGCTGTCGGCAATTATCGGCAATATATCGGCAATGATCGACAGAAAACGGCCACGCAAGAGTTACGGCGAAACACTCGGTTAATTAACTAGTGCGCCGGTACCTTCGCGTTTTATGTGTAATAATAATAATTTATGGCCATGCCATGTATTATGTGTAATGTATCTATGGGCCATGATGAATATGGCAACACACCTCATGAGAACACGACCAAGTGAATTTTAATGACGTATAATTTAATGGGCCAGTTTACTTAGATAAAAACTAAGTAAGCAATGCTGTTATCTATTGGCTTAGCTAATTTTACTACTTTTACTATAAACAAAATTAAGATAGTGCTGTGCTAGTCGAGTTGTTCGAGTACTCGCCTGCAATGATTGTAGGTTCGAATGTCGACTGTACCACCATGGTAGACCTCGAACTTTGATCTGACTCTTGCTCTTGCTATTTTATTAAATACGTAATAATGCTATTGATGAATTAAATATATTGCAATATAAATGCATGCAGTATTGACGGGAACATCAAGAGTACTCGAAACCGGCGAGCATGTATAAAGAGACTGATGAATGTG
The DNA here is from genome assembly GCA_016069955.1 of Drepana arcuata. Lineage (NCBI taxonomy): Eukaryota > Metazoa > Arthropoda > Insecta > Lepidoptera > Drepanidae > Drepana > Drepana arcuata. The sequence continues at coordinate 14,010 of JACCPG010006005.1, read as the reverse complement.
GACGAATCGCTATGTATGCGAGTCTAGAGAGAACTAGCGCTCTGCCCTCTCTGTCTATCTCGTTAGGGACTCTCCTTGATGATATGTATGTATACAATATGGTAATTTGATATTCCATGCAAACATTGTCTCGGAAGTGAGAATGAAACAAACGTACAACAGGCAGTTGCATACGAAGCCTTAATAAAGTATATGTCTTGGACCCAGACTACATAGAAACAATAAAACGTAATGTTCAGTCGGATCGAGAAACAATGGGTACAACGCAAACTGCAAATTCAATCATCGTAACCGGTCAAAACTATACCTAAGCTTGTTATTTTAAAGTCTAAAATTGTAGTGTATAAGGCGATTCCATAAAAATCTTCGTGGGCAATCGTATCCCACGCTGCGTTGGAAATTTATCGATGTATTTATAAAACCGATATCAGGTGGGTAATTGTAATGCATAAATATTAGGTTGGAATCCGCTGAATGCATGCTAACTAAACAATTTGGATTATGCTCGAAACAATAAAAAATTGATCCATTAATCGACATTAGTTTTCATAATATAGAGTTCTATGCACTACTAAGTCTGAGGAGACAAAAACGCAAATGCAACTAAAATAGAAAAGGCAAGGAAATATGAATTATTTTCTTCTCATCTTCCCATAAGGGCCCCAAAGAGGCTGGAGGCCTAGGTCTCGCCATTGACCGGTTAAGTAGCAAAAGTTCCCGGAACTCACGCTACGAGAGACAATACAAAAAAAAAAAGGCAGAGGTGTGTAGTACCCTCTTCTCACGGGAGATATATTTAAATTGCGAACGTGACAGATGGCGAGTCAATCACCGTTATTCAATCACAGCTACACATACGTCTTTGAATTTCTTCTCAAACGTATGCAGGTTTCCTCGCGATATGTTCCTTACCACAAAAGTCGTGGTGTTACTAAACACTGTACTTGATTTCAGAAAACACATTGGTGCAATCGAGATTCGAACTTGCAATCTGTGCGTTGCAGGCAACTTCTCGGACCACTCGACTACAACGACTTCTAAATATGTAATCATAACTGTGGAACAGTTGTCAGATGAGATGTTCGCATTATTATGAACATGCGTAAAAAGTCTTACGTTTCGTATCAAGACGTGTCAGTGAATGAGTAAGCTTAATTATGTTTGCTGTAATTACGACCACAAGCTGTATAATACAATAGTTGGTCACTGAATAAAACATGTGCTATGGCTTTATAATCCAACCAAGCGTGGTATAATAAATAGCAATTATGCAGTGTAAATCACCGGGCACTGAGCTATCAATCATGAAAATCTAGCAATCACAGGGAGATCTTAATCGGTTGATTGTTAAACATGATCTACACGTCGACGGCACGACGTTGTTTGAATTTAAAATCATAATTTGTGGAGCAGTTTTGTAGTGACAGGACGACGTGCTCTGTAGGTATCCGAATGTTGCAGATATCAAATGGTTGCGGATATATATATATATCCGCAACCATTTGATATTCCGGCTTTATTCCGGCTAATCTCTGCAACGGTTGGACCGATTTTGCAGAAAAAATTAGCCACTTCAATTTTAAAAACTGAACATAATTTTTTTGTCAAATTCCATTCCATAGTATCGCGGTCATTCAAATGATAGATAGAATTATATAAGAATTTCCATATGCACATAACCTATGTATTAACATAACCACATAGCTTTCTTATTGTTAAAAATAATACCTATGTGGGATAACCCGTATATTATATTGCAGAGACAATGCGTCCATCCGTCAGTTACTTTACAACTCTATATAATTACCCGCAACAGGAATCAAACCGCAACTGAGTATAATAAAACTATCAATGAGCCATATTTCCAACAAGTCTGGTAAATTATGGCCTGCCTCCACGTTATACTTGCTTGACGTGTTGTATAAATGAATGAGTTTCTAGAAACTTTGCTATCGAAAGCTACGTAGTTGAAAACGGTTATCAGTTATGAGTTTCTCTGTGTAGAATGTTTAATTGTTACTTGTTGTATGTGTGCGTTGTCTCCTTTTCCTTGCATTTTTGATAATCTCAAATACATAAGAAGATGAAGAATTCTTAAGAATTCGTGGTGAGTAGTGTTTCGAGCAGTCGCCTGCAACACAAAAATTGCAAGTTCGAATCCCGACTTTACGATGATTATTTTTAATGAGTATTAATGAACTTACAGTGATTAGCCACCACGTGTGAGTGTGTGATTTCTCAAACGTATACAGGTGTATACGTTTATTAATTTAAAGACGTATATAATAATGTGTATGGTGCCTAAGAAACACGTTTCACATCACCAGGAGAGCATGTGACCCTGGTTATGTCTGAAGGGTCAAGTCAGCGGACACTCGAACAGCATTAATCGCTGAAAAAACATACTCAAATTACGAACTATCGAGCCTTCTTGGCACCCTCCCGCGGGACAGTGAGTGACAAGTAATTTAATTAGTTTAGTTCAATTAAATTTAGTAACGTAGTATTATTTTAATTCCAACAAAAGTAAATAATAAACTTAATACATACATACATCACGCCGAGTCCCTAATGGGGTAGGCAGAGAGTATAGAGCGCCAGTTCTCTCTAGACTTACATACCTCTTTCGCTTCGTCCACATTCATCAGTCTCTTCATACATGCTCGTCGGTTTAAACTTAATAGTTTTATAAATATCTGGCATTATTCAAGCCCTATTATAAGTAGCAGCTTACCATAATGTTAAAATACCTGACCCTTCAATGAATTGTTTGAGTCATCAGTACGACCGCTGCCATTTATCACTAGTCGCTGCGGGCGTCGTTTTTAACACATCTCAATCATAGCTTTGTACAATTAAATTAAATTCAAGGGCCGGAGGCTGTATGAACCTACTGTGATCTTGTCGTAAGATGTTCTTCAATATTTATTACCAATCATTTTACTGGTTTAAATTGTGTCTTCTACGAGCGTGCTGTCACCCCCACTACGCGTTAGGGAATGTTTGCACGCGTAAACTAAGATTTTGATTTTTGGTTAGCAAACGAAATACCTGATTCAATTCCAATATTAGTAATTTGTGTTCTTATGTCAACGTAATTATGAAATTATATATTTATTTTTGTATATATAAGTAAATATATCGTTGTCTAGTTACCATAACAGAAGCTTTGCACAATTTCAATTTGTGTGGAAAAAAACATCGCTGATAAGCGCTAGTATATACGTATATACATATGTATAGTAGTAGTATTGGCAAATGTAAAGTATGAAAATAGCTTGAATGCAGTCGAGATGCGATCTCTTCGAAAAATGTGCGGCGTAACGACATTAGATCGAATCCGCAATGAAGAGATTCGCAAATCAACTGGCGTGAATGAGGGCGTGATTGTAAAGATGAAGAAAGGCATGTTACGTTGGTTTGGACACAGAAAGGATGAGTGAAGAAAGATTGACGAAACAGATATACAAAACAAAAGTGTGTGCAAGAAGAGGCAGAGGAAGGCCACGTTCCAACTACCTGGATCAAATAGATCGGACTCCGAAGGACGGGAACGTTAAGAGTACTCTAAACCGACGAGCATGTATGAAGAGACTGATGAATGTGGACGAAGCGAAAGAGGTATGTAAGTCTAGAGAGAACTGGCGCTCTATACTCTCTGCTCACCCCGTTAGGACTTTGGTGGATATAAGCTTGTGCTAGTATTGGCATAATTTTAAAGTTACAGTTTGAGTTTCAAATAATACATTAATCTTAAACCATATAAGGTCAGCCTAAACTTAAATGGATCGATGCCGCTTACGTTTTTTAAATTCACAAACCAATGATCCCAAATTGTGGTGGTGCCCGTACCCGCTCGAGCGCAGCTATCAGGCCATCCATATGGAGATCTGAAGGCGACCGTAATCATTGTACGCGAGTTGCAACGCGTAAATAACGAACGGGCTATTAAGTATGATAATCTTGTTGCATCCGTTGAGTCCCTTCTTTGTATGGATGCATCGTTTTGTAACGCTGTGGGTATTCCGAAATCTTTAGACAGATGTTTATTCAGGAGACACGACACGTGACATTCGACATGTTTTATTGGTATCAAATTACTGTGTAGTATGTTATTTTTTATCAATGTTCGCGCCTCGCTGTTGCAGTTAATCATTTCTTTTTTTTTGGTTGGTTAGCTTTCGTTTATACTTTTTATATTTACACTCACGCCCCCCCCTTCAGGGTCCTCACAGGGGTAGACAGAAGCGTAGGTTTATAGAGTACACACCAACTTTCCGCCGGAGATATATTTGCGAACGTGGCCGAAAGAGAGTCCATAGTCGCAATTCAAGCATGACTGTACCTAAATTCGGAAAGACTGATTGATACAGTCTGGATTCGAACTTGCAATACTTACAATATTTATTATAATTTTCGGATTCGGAGTACAACAACGTATGTGTTACTAAACGTATGGAAAGTATCATCATTCTTGCCGAGATATTAAAAATAAACAGTTAATTATTAGTGGGAAGTGGTATGCAAATGGAAATAAAGCTAATATAATTCAAGACAAATTTATTTGTACATACCCCAAATATAACAAATGTAGCTACAAAGTTAATACGTAGGAAGGAAGTTAATACGTCCAGGCGCTATTTACTTTATTTAACTATACTACCACCGATAAAAAAAAAAAATGCTACTTCATTACACCGATAGGAACCGGTTTGGGAAGGAATGAAATGTAAATAACTTAATTGTATTGATTAAATACGTAAATTTTTATTAATATATAGATAATCTAACCTTAAAATTATAATCACCTCGTGTCACTGATGACAGAACGAGAAACGCCATAACACGGGCGCCGCTATCAGACCACCGCGTAATTTATCGCGAGAGGAAGACGTAAATCAGTCCGCCGGGCGCGCTCGCTCGTAAATCCAATAATATTATCCTGTGTTCGCCCAATAATTTCGGTGTAACTGACGGCTTCAATGGCGTTTTTGAAACAGTTAAGATTATGTTACTTTAAAGAGGTGTAGGGATGAAGACCATGCAGGGGACCTCTGCAACTTTAATAACCAAAAATTCTAGCAGTACAATTTGGTTTTTGTTTAAGTAAATTACGATATTCGATCGAATCCGCATAGAAGTTTTTCGCAAAGCAACTTGCGTGAACATTGGTCAAATTTAAAAGGAAGGAAAATGGTCAGATATACATACAAAGTGTCCGGCAGAAAAAGGCAGAATTACAAATCGATGGAACACTCAAGGATGGGAACGTCTTAGAGAAGAGTACTTACCTAGAAGACTGTTGAATGTGGATGAAGCGAAAGAGCCTAGAGAGAACTATCGCTCTAATCTCTCTGCTTACCCAGTGAGGGACTCAGATTGAAAGTATGTAAATTAGAATAGTTAAATTAGTTCAGAAAAACACTTTCCTATACTATAAAAGATATGGACTCTATAAGAAGGAACCGTGAAACCGTTGTAAAATTGTAACGACACCAAGTGATGGTCGAAAGAACTTGTCGAGGGACATAATGGAACAGCTATTTTACACCGCGGATATCACGACATTTTCTAAAACCATTGTCACCTGCAACGCAGCCGTAATGTAGGAGGAGACTTCGTCGCACCACACAAACGAATACAAAGGGAATTGTGTCTGCGCTGCTCTTTAAAACGGACACTGTGCCTGTAGTTGGAAAACGTGAGAAAAGATGAGAGAACGTTATCAGCTAGAGCCATTCACGGCAATAGGTATGGAAATAGGACATCAGCAATGCACATGCAGTATCGCTTATACGCCATTCGCTATCTGTAATAACCTCTCTAAGTGCGCCTCGTGGAGATACGATATCTGTATGGCTCTATTGCGATGCTGTAGCCTCCAACAATGACTGTATATTCGGTGATAGTAGATTAAGAAGTTTCATGGTTTTCTCCAATATGCACTACAGACGGGAAGGGAGCAATGAATAGTGACATTAGAAATTCACACGGCATTTGTTAATTTCCAGTTCTATTCAAACTTTTTGTCATATGTAACGGATATTAAGGTGGCAATTAAGTTAAACTCTAAGAAAATTAAAAACATAGAAGAAAATTAAAAACACTACTCGAATATCTCCACGTCTTCCCATAGAGCCCCAGAGGGGTAGGCACAGATGTGTAGTAACACACCCTGGTTTTTAACGGGTATTTAGCTGTTAATGTGACAGATGACGTCGGTCGCCGTTTTTTAAGTACGACTATAGACACGTCATTCAAGTTCGCAAACGTATGCCTCTTCTCGTAAGGGTTCCTCTCAATGTTTTCCTTGGCCGAAAACTCCTGGTGTGACTAATGACTGTTCGAATTTGCAATCTTTGCGTTACAGGCGACTTCTCTAACCACTCTGCCACTGCTCGAATACTAGACAGCGTAAATTATAATAGCCGACTGTGCACAAAAGCCGGTACGCATAGAAATGCAAACAATAAAAAAAGATACACGACCGTTGCAAACAAAAAGCCCCTGAGAACTTGGAACATAAAGGGGAAAATTATTACGCTTTCAGCGGCGCATTTAAGCAAAACATATTTCAAAAGTTTCGGCGTATTAAGCAACATTTATTTTGGCAGTGACTCGCCCATTACGCCGCACGACGATGCTACACTAGAACTTATGAAGAATATCTGCCCTACCACAGGCCACCACTTCGAGTGAGTGCGGGCTCTAGTGGACACTCCACACAATATCAACCTGCTATAATGTTACCTTCTAATTATTTTACATACACACGTTATATTATCTCGAAGAGGTACTAGCTTTATACAAAATATATAAATGAAACGCCGCAGTAAGACATGTAAAGCCTATGTATGCAAATACATAATAACATCACGCCGAGTTCTTTACGGAGCGAACAGAGCGAAAAGAGCGCTAGTTCTCCCATTCCACAGTCTCTTCATACATGCCTCTTGATCATAATATAATTATATCTTTAATATGCTATGTATAAACGATTTGACGACTGTCTTGTCTAGTGGTTAGAGCTCCTGACTGCGAAACTTGAGGTCGCGGGTTCGAATCCCGCTGAGGGCAGATGTTTGTGTGATGAACGCGAATATTTGTACCTTAGTCTTGGATGTCCTATGTATTTAAGTATATATCTATCTATCTATATAAGTAAATACATTGTTGTCTAGTTACCATAACACAAGCTTTGCTTAATTTGGGACTAGGTCAATTTGTGTGGAATTGTCCCAGGTATTTATTTTATTATACTAATTCCGTATATTTATTCTAAAATTCGAAAAGTGGTTGATAAGTAAACTTTTAATATATCGATCAACACTCACTCACAAAAACCTAGATCTAGAACCTTTCGTAAGCGAATTCAGTTTAGCTGTTCCAGACCCATAGCTAGGCTGAACGCCAGCTCTTATTATTTAGTGGAGCCACTTTGTGCTGTGCTCAGCAGATTGTGTTTTGTCATTGTGCAAGACCAGTATTGCGGATGCTTAACCTTTTTGTACTGACAAAATATCACAAGCTTACATATTATTATTTATACACATACGCTAGAGTTTAAAAATAGAGTCGTGATTGTAAAAATTGGAAGTTCGAACCCCGACTGTACCACGAGCTTTCCGGTAAAGAGGTACCTATGAATAGTCGTGCTGTGACGACGATCTACGTATATATATATATATATATATATATGTGCCAACTATGAAAATATTGTTATATTTATCAATGTAATCGCGAAATGTTTAACCTCCGCATGACTCGCTTCAATACTTGCCTCGTTGCAAACACAAAACAAACCCGAATTACTGGTCCAACCTAGTCATTATCAACCATAATAGTAGTGTTTACTAGTGCGTTATAAGAATAACGCTATAAACAAAAATTTGCATTCACTAAGCTTGAAAGGTATTATTGTAAATTATAATAGGGTAGTTTATAATTTCGTCCGGATGGGCGGGCAGCCACGCCCTTGCTCGCTCCAGGAGGCCTTGTTAAGGGCAAGACGAGTCTTTCTTGTGTGACAGCATGTCAAATAAATGATGTTGGCGCTTTATTATTATCGAGTTCTCTTGTATTCAATGTTTATTACGTCTCCATGTATTTATTTCCATTGAGAGCCAAAACGGCAGAATTTAATCCGGACAAGGATAATAATTTGTACACTCGACGTAAGGTAACAGCTACATGACATTATTTTGTCTTCGTTATCTATTTATTTTTTCATTCAACTATAAATTACACATGACCGAAAAAGAAGAAGAAGAAGAAGCTATTTGAACAATAACAAACTCACTCCTTACTACAAGAGTCCCGGAAGAGATAGGCAAAAGTGTAGGTAGAACACATCCACTTTCCGCCAGTGATATATTTTAGATGCCAACGTGACAGATGGCGAGTCCATCGCCGTTGCTCAAGTACGACTATACATACTTAGCCTTTGAATTGCTTCTCAGACGTTTCCTCGCGATGTTTTCCTTCACCGTAAAGCTCGTGGTGTTTCTAATCGCTGTACTTAAGTTCAGTTAAACTCATAGATACAGTCGTTCCACTTGGCCACGGCTTTTTTATATTGTGTGAAATTAAAAATATATATTTTATCGACGGCGTCTATTGAACCTTCTAAGGTTCACATTTAAATTATTTTGTATTTCCTGTGATGTGGAGCACCTTTCAATCCTGTACAGCGGAGGGCTCCGCCCCTCGCTAACGAGCACTCATCCGCACTCGAATGGTTCAACAATTCACTAATTGTTACAACACCATGTTTCATCACAGTCATTAAAGGCTCTTTTATTATATTTGTGAGCAATGGGCGTGGCATTAAATGACCTTATTTGGGTCGTGATTTCGGTAAATTATTTAACAAACAACAAGGTTGGATTTAATAATGTTATTGAGGATTCCAAGATCTAGCTAGCCTAAGCGATTTTTTTAAATAATCCTCAATACTTATATCCTCACGCCTTTCCACAAGGGTCCCCGAAGGGGTAGGCAGAGATATATGGGTAATACCCACACACCCACTTTCCGCCAGAGGTATATTAGGTGCCAACGTGACAGATGGCGAGTCCATCGCCGTTACTCAAGCACGACTATACATACGCCTTTGAATTTCTTCTCAGACGTATGTAGGTTTCCTTTCGATGTTTTCCTTCACCGTAAAGCTCGTGGTGTGACAAATCACTGTACTTAAGTTCAGAAAAAACTCATTGGTACAGTCGGGATTCGAACTTGCGACCTTTGCGTCGCAGGCAACTGCTCGAACCACTCGGCCACCACGGCTTGTATATACATATATACTTATAAAAAATACGCCAAAGTGAACCTACTATTCAAGTTCAAGGCTACTACGGCCAAATCGAATATGATAAACTTCTTTACTTACTACTATGTTTTTCTCATCATTAATCTCATTTTGCATTAATTCAGATATAGATAAAATAACGAAGTGTTTTGTCCAGACCCTTTTGGCACAGTTCATCTATATAATAAGTTATAGTAAATAATTGGGAAGCTTTTTGTTGTCTATTGTCTAAATTGTATAAATATTGCTCAAATTAAAAAGCATATCTCATTTCCGATCACCAAATAATTAGTCCGTCTGTGCCAAACTGGCAAACTAAAACGATATTCAAATCTTAATATTCAAAACGTTACCTTGTTAAACGTTGAGGGAATCAAATATCCAATCACAATACAGGAGCTGGAAACCAAAGCAAAATGTACGTTGCGAAGTGATCGCCTGAGTGGTACACGCCTCCTCTCAAAAGCAATTAATGCCAGGAAAGTGATGTTTCAACTTCACCAGAGTTGAAGAGCCTTATACGAATAAATGAAATAGCTTCAGAAGTGGAATAACGAAGTTCGTCTTCACTTGAATTACAATATAAATATAACTTGCCGTATTATTGCTCTACAGTATATATGGATTACCTATACACCTCTGCCTACCCCTTCGGGGACCCTTGTGGGAAGGCGTGGGGATATATTAGTATTATTATTATTATTATATATGGATATTCTTTTTATAGGTAATAAATTGGTAATTTATAATATTTTACTTTAAACTCATTGGTAACCAGTAATGGGCTTTTGTATATAAAAAGTTACATACATATCAACAATTAATACCAGTCCAGCCCAGCTCCCTTGCTCGCGATCCAGCAACGCCCTAAGCCGAGGTTCGTACCCCACAGGGGGTGCCCTTAGCTGTGTTGCTTAGTACTAAAGTGCCTGGCTGGAGGCCTAGGCCCCGCCATTGACCGGTTAAGTAGCAAAAGTTCCCGGAACTCACGCTACGAGAGACAACACAAAAAAAAAAAGAAACAACAACAATTAATACGACTCCCTCGCGGGGAAGGTATTTTCAATGGAAAATATTAACTGTATACGGTAGAGCGCCAGATTTCTCTAGACTTAAAGACGGAGTTTCCTTCCACGAGCGCTCAGGCTGTAGAAATAGCTCCTCGTTGAGGTTTTCCCTGGAGAGTACAGCATGTAGTTCCAAGAAGGGTGTGAAAAGATTCCTGCAGGGTCGGCAACGCGCGAGTTGTCAACCCTGGTGTTGCAAGTTTACCATGACCAGTCTGACAACTGGTAGGCACCTTGGAATACCATTTAATATCGTTCGGTCACATGTCAGATCACATGTACTAAGTACTAAGGCCATCAGTCGTCAACAATATACATATATTATTTTAATAGATGACACGAATTGACATAAAATAGTCGCCCACTTGAATCCCTGTTCTCCAAATTGCAGCGAGCAATGGGCGGAGATATCTAGTACCATCGATGTATTTGAACGCCCATTCGTCAAATTAACGCAGTCTCGACGGGTTGGTAATCACGTTCTTTACTTATTTAATGGAGTCCTTGGCACATCGTGTTCAAGAGGCGATTTAATGAGATTTCTTAAGATTAAATTGGTCCATACAAAAGCGATGGAGAGAGACGTGGGGACTTTTAACGAAATTACGACGAAATAAAATCCTTACAATTATTTTATAAGGTTAGGTACATGAATCCGTTATTTTTGTAGTCAGAAAATTATCTTTCAAATCGAATAAATTCGAATCAAAAATATTTTTATTCAACATAAGGGATACGACAGGTAACAATTATTGGACGTAAAGTACATATTAAATATATAATTAGCATTTTTTTTATATATTTTTTTAAATACTACAAAATATTTAGACCAATTTAAGCCTTAACGACCACTTATCACATTACGACACCTCTCCATAATACAAGGGTCAGAGTACCATCAGATACGAAGGATTTTAAATAAAGAATCGTTAGCCCTGCCACCAGTAGGCGCCTTACTCAAATCTGTTTGGCGGTAAATCTGGCGCTCGGTAAATCTGCCTCGCGGTAAATCACTTCGCTGCCGTGACCCGGCCTATCTCGCATCGCGGGGAACTTAGGGTTGCCGATGACGGGTTTGATTTGTTACCTTCACTTGGGGAGGGACGTCTAACTTATTTATTGGCGTAAAGTAGCCTCCAGGACTAGCGATTAGTGTTTTATGACATATGATTTCGAAATAGTGGAAGTTCTCACGCATATATTTCATATTTCTTTTATCAATTTTATTAACGTAATGTAATCAAGCAGTCGACGCTACATTACTATTAGTCAACATTATGATCAATCACAAAAAGCTCAACACTACCTGTACCAAATAGCAGGGTGCTTAACACCAAATCTGACTGCATAAAAAAAAAGACGTAATGTTCTGGTCTTGCAAGCGTCTATAGGTGGCGGTAACCGCTCACCATCAAGCGGTTCATGCTTGTTTCAGCATGGGGTTCTGCTTATTTACCAGTTGTGGTATTCAAAAGAAAGTGCTTGCTTGTAAATGCACATATTAAATAAATATTTCGATTGAAATGTTTTTGCTTTACTCGTAGGAAGTAATATACATCAAATGTGTCTCGGTGAAGCCGCGGGACTACGACTCACCGGATCCTAAGCTGGATCGTCAGATTAGGTACTTAATTCATATGAACATCCCGTAAATTGTGTCCGTTCCGAGACCAATCTCCAAAGTATCCGTTGCACTAAGTACGGAATACGACAGTGTGACAGCCCTGGCGGTTACTCCGAACTCACATCGTGCGAGCGTTATTGAATTTTGCATATTCGTTGATATCGAGCCATCGCTCCCTTGCATTGTTCCAAAACATTATACTGCAGACCCTTGATTTAGCTCTCCACTCGATACAAGATCAATATGATGCTTACATTACTGTCTCGTGTATACACGCTATAGGCAAACGACGCATCTAATGCAATACGCCCATCTCCAAGCCTGTACTCACACACACGCACACACACACACATACATACACACACATTAAGATACACGCTCACATTTCTAGATTATTAATTCTGTATATTTTTTTTCTACGTTTATCGTTTGTTTAATAGTTTTTATTATATTATTTTTTGCGATTCAATATTACCTTAAATGTATATTTGCGCCTTAAGAATTAAAGAAACTTAATACACGCCTCTTCTTGTTTGTTAAAATAACATCAATCCTTTCACTAACATAATATATAAACGCGAAAGTCTGTTAGGATTTTTGTTCCTCGTTCTCGCAAAAACTACTGAATGAAATCAAATAAAATTTGGTAAAGAGACAGATTGTTAGCTGGTTCAAATATATTTAGTTCAAGAATAAGTTTAAAGGAGATCTACATGTGTAATAATTTAATTCTGCTATATCCTATTGGATGTCCTACGTATCTACGTATATATCTATCTACATATATAAGTAAATATATCGTTGTCTAGTTACCTAAACACAAGCGTTGCTTAATTTGGGACTAGGTCAATTTGTGTGGAATTATCCCAGGTATTTATTTATATATATGTCCTCACGCCTTCCCCCAAGGGTCCCCGAAGGGGTAGGCAGAGGTGTATAGGTAATACCCACACTATATTAGGTGCCAACGTGACAGATGGCGAGTCCATCGCCGTTACTCAAGCACGACTATACATACGCCTTTGAATTTCTTCTCAGACGTATGCAGGTTTCCTCTCGATGTTTTCATTCACCGTAAAGCTCGTGGTGTGACTAATCACTGTACTTAAGTTCAGAAAAACTCATTGGTACAGTCGGGATTCGAACTTGCGACCTTTGCGTCGCAGGCAACTGCTCGAACCACTCGGTCACCACGGCTTTTCAATATTATATTGTATTTATTTATTTATTATTATTATCCGCGAGTACTACTAGTCAAACATATAATAAAAATTATACATCACAATTCACAGAGCAGATAGTTTCAAACATTTCCATTTGAGCTTGTACTATGTCGTAAATATTGTTTATACAAGAAAAACGTGGAACAGAGACGTAAATAATAGCCGATATCGAGGTCGTAAATATCGTGGTCGTGAGTGCGCACTGACTGGTAGCCGGCCCGACCCCGGCCGATTACATATCGTGTGCGTTTGCAACAGGCATGCGCGGTGATTGCTGTCATGCCACTACTATACAGGGATTATTAACATTTATTGAGAATCACGTATTACTTAAATTTACAAACCAAAGGACTGCTCACCATGTCAATTGAAAAAATACAATTCAAAAATTTTACAGTTTTATTTGCTATGATAAATCTTGTATGCACTTAGTCGACAGGAGAGTAATGGTGGTGCTTGAGAAAAATCATAGCTTTAGCATAGCGCACCCATAGAAGCTTCTAGGAAATCTTATTCGGGACGGAAAAGGCAATACAATATTATGGGATACAGAAGGCCTACATATTTATACTCATTCTTACCTACGAACCCGTGGTGGCCGATTGGTTGGATTTGTTGCCTGCAGAATAAAGGTTGCAAGCTCGAATCTCAACGATGTGTTTTTCTGAACTCAAGTACAGTCGTCACACCACGAAGTTTACTGCATAACTCTTCGGGGACCCTTAAGGGAAGGTGTTAAGATATAAACGTATTTTTATCTTATATTTAACTGTGATATATAATATA
>JACCPG010006002.1:0-56285 GCA_016069955.1 Drepana arcuata | reverse complement strand
GAGTATTATTATTATTATTTATCTTTATCGCATGCAACGCAAATAACGCCAGTTCGAGTGACGACTGAATCGAATATTTACTTTATCAGGGACCCTTGTGGTATAGAAGAAGAAATATTTAATAACAACTTAGATTACATTCCAAGTATGTATTTCCAAAGATTAAATATCATTGTTTCCAAATACATTACTGAATGAGTACCTAACTTTGAAGTAATTAAGTTAATCCTCAATTTACTCATTATTAATAGCTACAATATGACCTGTATCAAATGTTAGGTGTTCCGACGTCCAAACTGTATCCCAAAACAATCAACTAACTACGGTTAATGAATATTTTAGCAGAATAGAGTTAATGAAGGCTGCCTCCTTTGTGCCGAACTGATGGCTTGATTACATATACGCCGACATGGGGCTTCTTGATGATATAAAATTTACTGAAGGAGAAAATTGGATCAGTTTTATCTGACATATCTATACTAATATTATAAAGAGAAAATATTTGTTTGTAAGTAGGTATGTGTGTTAGGAATTAGCTCAAAAAGGAATGGCCCGATTTAAAAAAATCTTTCACCATTTGAATGCTCCATTATCACTGATTAATATAGGCTATTTTAACGACAAGGAAAATATATTTTTTATGCCAAAATGTTTAAAAAATTAATGCCCACCCGTGCGAAGCCGGGACGGATCGCTAGTAAGTTATATGTTGGATGGGTATTTAGATGTTTAAATTCCTAATAAACCAATAAATAATACCTAATCCTTTGGGTTATTAAATTGGTGCATTCGTATCAAATGTTAAATAAAACACTTCTCATGTTCTTGAAGTGATAGGCAGAGGTGAATATAACCCTATTTTCGACGGGTACATATTAAGCGGGTATTATCAAGGTGGTCCTTGTCAGATGGCTAGTCAATCGCCGTACCTTAAGTACTATTAAATTGAAGGAACATATATTTAAATTTCTTCTTAAATGTACTCAGGGTACTTACACCGTACTACTACATAGATTTCTTACAGCGTACATCTCACGGTGTAAATCACTGCATTTAAGTTCAAAAGCTCAATGGTACAGACCGAGGGGGTTTAAATTGCAGGTGGCTTTATAAGTTACTCTAACACTACGGCTTAAAAACATTGGCTATTTCAACATTAATTCAATAATGACTGCACCTGCATCTAGACTGCACTTGTTTATCTTCAAATATATTGAGGTCATGGCCTATTTTCTAGATTATAATACATTCTTATCTAGCACCTCCAATCAGACTATTTCTGTGGCGTCACCACAAAACAGTTAGGTAACTGAGAACGTGACTTGCATGTGCTTAGCTCAATTGACACGTTCAAGCCAACACGTGTGCGGAATCTGCGAGATAAAGCCGGGCTTTCTGCTGCGAATTCGTCGATACCACTGTTTTATTTAATTTTGGATTCGTTCCGTTTGAAAACTTAGTTTCATTTTCACAATATTTTGTTTGTTAAACTATAGTCTCGATTCTGACAATGCTAGAAATCAAGCAAATTGTTAATTTAACGTCATTGCGTTTACAATTCCCTCGTCGTCTAATAAGTAGTTTCTAATGGGTTTATATTTCTACATAGAGATTCCATAACGAAATTGAAAACACCAGAGACCTTTGTACGTTGAAGAAGACTTTCATAGACGTATGTATTGTTGTGCTTGAGAAACAGCGACTGACTCGCCATCCGTATCGCCAATACATTAATATATCTATGGCGAAAAAGGGAGAATTTGCATACAAAGTTTTCGACGACGAAATATGTTGTGTTGTGTAAATAATTTTTTGTCAAGATGGACATTCCGAATTGGAAGTACTTTATCACACGTATCCAAAATCATTATCATCAAGTCTTGTTCTGCTACGTGCCAAAGCTTGTATGCTACGGCGTCGGCGCGAAATGACAATCCAGGAGTGGGGGCAGTAACCCCAAGGACACGCGACGTGGAGGTTGTGTCGCTCTGCGCCGTAAACACACCGCGATTTACGAACTAACTATCGTTGATGCCCATTTTCAACTTGAAATAAATATTAATGGTAATCATTAATTTGTAAATAAAATGAATGGTGCCATTCTCGAGTAAAATATGTGGTGTAATGTGCTAAGTGGTATTTATTAGTGTCAAGTATGGTCTCGGGTCCAATTAAAACTGATAAAAGTACATGGAACCAGTTGATGAGTGCGCTGCTTCTATACCTTTTGTTCACATTTCCTTATAGTACACGAGGTAAGTAAAACGATATAATAAAGATTAATGCGAACTCATTATTTATGGCGATTTAATTTTCCGTCGGCATATCTTTATAGAACTTTTTTGCATGTGTTTTATTTTTATTGAGATAAACTGCAAAATGCTGCAAAAAGCTAAGATGAAAACTGCAAAATGTAATACTGGGTAAAATTAATCTATTTCATTTATCAGGCTGCACCGCATTTCTTTGGGCCATGCGTGCATTTATTGTAGACAATTAATTTAGCATAGCTTAAGCTGAATGAATGAAGCTACTGAATTTACTCCTGAAGAAATCAGGTGTCTTAGGAATTGTCTGTAGGATAAAATTGTGACAGGACATTAAGCAATTGCTGGATAAGTATAAGTTCAATTGAATATGGAAATTATGAATCTACATATTTCGCTTTTATTGTTATCGGGTAATTCGCTTAGATATTTATATAATAATAAATAATATATAATATATCCTCACGCCTTCCCACAAGGGTCCCCGAAGGGGTAGGCAGAGGTGTATAGGTAATACCCACACACCCACTTTCCGCCAGAGGTATATTAGGTGCCAACGTGACAGATGGCGAGTCCATCGCCGTTACTCCAGCACGACTATACATACGCCTTTGAATTTCATCTCAGACGTATGCAGGTTTCCTCTCGATGTTTTTCCTTCACCGATAAGCTATATATATATTTATATATATACATATTTACTAAACTTGAGAATATTATCTATCTTCTTCGTTCGTTATCAACCTTTGATATTAAGAAATTAATAACGGTAAGATTAAAATATGCACCAAATAAATGTATACCCTTTTTTTTATATATTTGCCTGTAGGTTCGATGTATTTTTATTTTTATGCTTTAGATTTTTTTTATCTAAATAATAAAATATGTTCAAATGCTGTATGTAGAAATAAAACACTTATATATCCTGTGTGCTATGTTTTTTTACTAGCTCAAAGTCGCGCCCCACGTATCAAAGAGCACCCAGCGGACACTATTGTTGGAAGAAGTGAACCCGCTACCCTACGATGTGTGTCTGAAGGAAAGCCAAAGCCGACGATCCATTGGTACAAGGATGGGGCGCCTCTGGCACCAACTGATCACCCCCATAGGGTGTTACTTGAAGATGGGCTGTTGTTTCTTAGGTAAATACATCCGTTAGACCGTCTACTGAATTACACAAGAATTTATCTATTGAATGGGTTCCTATCAAAAGTAAAGCCGTAGTATCCCCTGCCTGGTTTGAGTGTTGGGCCTGAGGAAGGAACTAGTTAATATGCAACTTTTAATTTACCCATATGACACCAATCTAGCAGCATTTGCATTGAATCCCCTTCGGGTTGTAGGTCCTTCATACGTCTTCATAGTCTTATATTTGGACAAATAGTATCATTTTGGTAATTCAATAATTCTTTTAGAGCTAGGCAAACAACAACAACTCATTAAGGGTTTCTTTAATGGGGTGACTGTAACTGACCTACTATTAAATTAAAAAGATAATGATAAAGTGGACCGTAATTAGGGATAATTAATTTTGTATAATAAGATTAAAAAATCCCTTTGAGGCGAACGTGAAATTCAACAGTTGTTTAATTGTAGGGTTATGCGGAGTAAAAAGGAAAACGACGAGGGTGTATACTGGTGCGTCGCACGCAATTCTGTCGGCGAAGCGGTGAGCCGGAACGCCACGCTCACCATTGCCGGTAAATATTATGATCTTCCTACCTTTAACTTTAAACAGTACGCAATTCACATCAAATAGTTTTTAAAGCCGCCACTCTTGATTACTTCCGATGTCGTCTTCTTGTTTTAGTCTTACGAGATGAATTTAGAATGGAACCGCGTGACGTCAAAGTAGCTGGAGGGGAGCCGGCGTTAATGGAATGCTCGTCACCCAAAGGCGTTCCGGATCCTTCCGTTCATTGGACTAAAGATGGACAAACTTTAGATGTAGAAGTTAATGGAAGGTTTGTTAGATGTTTCGAAACACAATTAAGTTTATAGCCATTTAATGTTATGTGTTTTTATTTTACAAAAGAAGCTGACATATTTAAAATACCTGCTTCAATTTTGTTACAATTTACTTATGTTGAAATGAATGTGTCTTCTTTTAGGATGTCCGTAGTAGACGGAGGAAATCTAAAAATTTTGGAAAGTCTTCCCACTGATAGTGGCGTGTATAGATGTATAGCATCAAATGTAGCAGGAGAAAGGCAATCGCGTCCTGCAACGCTACTTGTATTACGAAGACCACATTTTCTAGTGAAACCAAATAACATAACCGCACTAATAGGTCAGAACATTGAATTTCACTGTCAAGTAAGTAATTTGAGAATAATGGAATCTGTTGCTGTATTCTAATGTAACATTTGACAAGCGGAAGCTTTTAGTTTTTACCTGTTGATATATTTTCTAATTGTGTTGTAGGCTTCACCGGATTCTGACGTGTCTGTGTCATGGACTCGTGACAACGGGTCTTTATCCCCATATGCGATAGTTCGTCGGGGTTCACTACGTATTGATAGAGTAACATCCTCTGATGCAGGAACGTACACTTGTCGAGCTGAGAGTCAGGCAGGAATTAGTATTTCTAATGCTACTTTGACTGTTCATTGTAAGTACTCTAATGTCGTATTTGAAACTTATGATGAAGGGGATTGATAAGGAGAGAAAATCATTTGAGGTTTGTTTTTTTTTAGCTCTTCCTCATTTCACTAGGGTGCCTTCAGACCAAACAGCATGGGAAGGCGAAGCTGTATCTTTTTTATGTGAAGCAGAAGGCAGTCCCAAGCCTATTGTCTTCTGGACAATGGAAGGATCTCAAGTAAGAAAACAATAACTGAGACATAAAACGTTAATTATAAAAATAAATAATAATAATTTTTTTAAAACGTTAATTATAGGGAATAATAATATGATTGTAAGTTCGTTTCAATATTTACCAGAAAAAAACACCAAAGTATCAGGATGTACTATAAAAGGAAATTTATGAAACATCTTATAATTGTATCGATTCTGTCAAAAGTGTCTGTCTTGATCCTGATAAATAGCTTATTGGTGACACTGTACAAAAAACTACAATACAGTACTATCATAATAGGTTTATTCCGTATTGCATCGTCCATATTATTTTTGCATTTGCATAATATTATATTTTAGTAAACATGTAATGGCAGTGGATTTTTTTGACTAAGTATTCATTATTTTCAGGAGTTGATATTCCCCAAATCAAGTCACGGGTCAAGTTCATTGTACCTAGATAAAGTGGTGACAAGGCACGCTGGTAGATTGACTTGCGTTGCCGTAAGTGCTGCCGGTAGCGCATTACATACAGTGACTTTACAGGTATACATTTTGTTTAGTTGTCCCCTGCCCTATTTAGGGGATTTAAAGGAGTTGGCGACAAATTTATCATATTACGAAATCAAAAAGTATAAAGATCTTTACATCGATGAACATCTTGCACTAATTAACTTTTAGTATCGCAACATTAGCACAATATTACGTTTTTGGTTCTTTCAGGTTTTAAGAAGGGAATCAAATTCGTTTAAGCAAGACCCAGAATCATCGTCTGTATATCCCGAATTAGGAAAACCACAAAACCATCCACCAATGACACAATATGAACTGGTACAAGCCCGAAGATATTTACAACAAGATGTTTTAACTCTAAGAAGGGTAGAAGGAATATCAGCTACTACGCTTAAAATTGTTTGGGACGTTAGTATACAAAATTGATTGTCCTCAAATCTGTTGCTTGAGACTAATTTAGTAATTGTCAAAATTGTTATCTCTAAAAAATTGTTAATATTACAACTATTGCCACTTGTATGTAAGAAGTAATTGTTATATTTTAGGTCATGACAGATTACAACGAATACTTAGAAGGAGTAAAAATTTGGTTTAACGGAACATCTGTGAATCGAGAACATGCAGATTTGCAGAACATGGATAGAGCTTACACAAACGACTCTTACAAGGATAGCTTAGCACAGTTTACAAAATTCGAAAGGTTTTCTATTACAACTGTACACAACAGTGGTTCATCTAGCCATATTTTAACTGGTTTGTTACCTTACGCCCAGTACGACGTGTTTTTGATGCCATTTTATAAGTTACTGTTAGGCAAACCCTCTAATATGAAGACAGGGTTTACTGAAGAGGATGGTGAGTAAAGAATATGTACCTAGTACCTACATGGCACGTACATTATTTCGTTTAAAATGTTGTTGGTAATGTTTGTATATTTTTAGTACCGTCGGAGGCTCCACGAAGCGTTACCGCGGGAGTGATAAATGCAACGTCGGCGTGGATTCGTTGGGATCCACCCCCAGCGCATACGTGGAACGGGGAGCTTTCAGGTTATTTGGTCAGTACTTTTCAAGGATTTATAGTTTGTTCAGCTGAGTTGAAATGGAAGCTTTATTCAGTAATGTACTTTAAAACATGTCTTTTGCTTATCATTTTTGTGTTTCTCATTTACATACACTGCTTTTAAACATGATAAAGTATAAAAAATTACGAACAAGTATTCTCGTCGACTCATTTGTTTCCAACAATTTACTAACTGATTAAGCTAGAGAATATAATGGAAATATCTGAAATGACTAGACTGATTTTTTGATAATACTTTTAGATCGAAGTTCGTGTAGGTGGTGCAAGTGGAGGGCGTGTAGTCGGCCAAATGTCGCTCGGAGCTAAGACCCGCGCTGCAGCAGCCAGCTCCTTACGAGCTGGTGGGAAATACAGCGCTCGAGCTGCTGCTGTCACTCGGCGAGGTCATGGACCTTTCAGCGCTGCAGCTCATATACACATGCTACCGACCCAGTCGCAGAGACACTATGTGCAGTAAGTTAAATTAGCTTAAGGCCGATTTTTCTTTTGCATTTTGGTACCTGAGATGACACTCACCTATGAAACGCAGTAGTTCAACTTTGTCTTATAATGTCTAAATATTTGTATATTACTTTCAGAACGGAACCGGCAACAGATAAAGCATTAATGACTATGTTCCAAGAAACCTGGCTTCTGGCACTGAGTTTAATATTGTTAGTGTTAATTCTAGTCGGCGCCGGTATTATAGTTTATTTGAGACGGCGACAGACTAAACAGAGAAAAAATCAAAATAATACTAGTAAGTGCAGGCTTATCATTTATGCCAAGGAAAATTATATTGTTATGACACTATAATCTCTCTTCCAGGTACATCAATAGCGAATGCTCAGCAATGTTTATTAGGAAAAGAAGCAGTATGGCTTAGAGAGAGGCCTGTGTTCGAAGGATCTAACGAACCAAAGATAGAAATTTTGAATTGCCATCAAAGCCTCATACATAGTAAGCGATACTTACTGACTTGATACTTGAGTGTATTTTATAACCTTTTAATCTTGTATCATTTTATAGCTGGCCATACGCTTGGTACAATGTCAATGGAAGTGGAATATAGCCTTCCACAACATACAACTACTTTGAATCCGATATCAGATGAAAATCACCGGCGAGCTCCTGAGCCATATGCTTCAAGCGCAATTTATACAGAACTAAATTATCAAGTAAGTACTTTTAAGCGATTTAAGATCTTACGGAAGATGTATTAGAACTTAAAATAATGTAACTTTGCTTAATTCAGGATCAAACAGACGCAGAAGACTCGTGTATGAAATGTGCTGTCAGTCCTGGTTCTTATGACAACAGCATGGTAAGATCATACGGCGAGAGTAACCAATATTCCAATGAAGAATGCTCGACATGCTGCCGTAGTAGTAGCTCTACACTTACCAAGGAATATAGTGAAATGACCAAATGTGGTAATGAATTGGAAGAATTGCAAGACATGTCTATTGAAGACTGTCCTTCGTGCAAAACCAATCATTCTAGATCTTCTAGCCATCATGACGCTAACAAAGAGTGGGCGATGGCTGAAGTAGAATACGACTACCCACAGTGGCATTGGTTAGGAAGAGAAAACAGCTTTAGACGAAATAATCACAATATGGAGCACAGTGCGACATATTCAAACGAAGGGAGGGGTGATCAAAATTGTAGGATGAACTTATGTGATATTTTACCTCCACCTCCTTATGAAAGGTATATTAATACATATTTTCGCTTTAATCCGTGATTTTTTTACAAAAGACGAGTTTATAGACGTAATAAATTTGTTCACAGGGAGTCGCCCTATCGGGAAATGCACGCTTTTACCAATCACTCAGGGACTTCAGGTTGTTCAGGACATACGTATCGAACTTAAGTTTACAATATTAGGGGTTTATATCATTAGGATTAACTGCAAGCAATATTATGTTATAGTGAATTTGTAAATATTGTAAAAATATTGACTGCATATTATAATGGGCATTATTGAACAGGTATCTATATTACTGTCACCAATAAAATTACATTTCCTTTAAAGTCCATGTTTTAGGCTATACCTCGGTGGTCTGTGTAATTGAGTTTTGTGTTGTGAATAGTAGATACAGTGATTTACGGTGTTTGAAAACATCAAGAGGTAACTTACATACATTTGACAAGAACTTCAATGTCGCATATGAAAAGCCTTCAAGATGTTCCACCCGTGAGAAGGCGTGAAGATATAATCCTACTAATATTATTCATATGAAACATTGGGAAGATAGAAGGGAAGGAAGGAAGAATCCAAGATGAAGTTTAGCACAGATAGATTATTAGCAGGTACATATAGGATACATTTTATTCTTGAAAAAAAAACTACAAATGAAATCAATTTTTACGCTGGTCGAACCGCAGGCACTTTTACTGTGATTAACAAGTAGGTGACAGTGGTATAGAAGGCATGGAGATACTAGTAATTTTACTGTGGATGTGTTTACAAATAGACTGCTACGTTACGTATTGTAGGCGTCTAGGTAATTAACTTTCTCTAGTGACTGTGATATAGTATTATTTTGTATTCAAATTTATGTTTTGTACATATTTTAAAGTATTTGATATCCCTATACAATTATATCATTGACTATTTATTGTGTGTAGTGAAAATTTACTGTTACTTTATTATATTCAATGCATTTTCAGTCTAAATCACAGTTAAGAATAATGTACTGAAACGAGATTCCTATATTGTACTGAATAATTCATGATTTTGTACTTTGTAAAGCAGACAGCATGATTAAATCGTAATACGTTTTTAATGCTTCGTTTCCATACCTCTCTCATGCAAACGAGTCCTTCAACAACAGATCATTTGAGACATAAAACCAATTTCGAATCCTTCTACATAGCGGGTAGTCAGGTATGTATCTAAGTGTCTGTCTCGCTCGGGGATCCTGGGGTATGGCGTAAAGTTAACATAACAATAGCTAGTTTCAGTGCGAACTTATTAATTTGACCAACCTTATTCCAGGCAAATATAGGTACCTTTATTCCTGTATTTAACTAATATTATTGCACGCAACCTTTACGTATCTCTGGTCGTTATTATAACAAAAGCCTTTTCCCAAACCAAGCAATGAATCCTCATTGTGTATCCTGAAACAGGTGGAATATCTCAGTCGGGTTAACGATACGTTTTATTGCTGTACAAGGATTAATTGTCGATGCACAGGTCGTAAGTTCACAATTAAAAATACTTTACAGTGCAATAAACTCGCGAATTGCCTGTAAATCAACCGAAATGAATTTGTAGCGTTCACGCTTTCTCGAAACAGCCCATTTAAAGTAAATGTAAGTATAATGTGTTGAGTGTATTTGCCACTTATGGTAGCGTGTGTGTAGTTAAATACTTGCCGAAAGCTTTTCCACTCAAACTATATTGCAAAGAAACAAAAACAATTCTCATCTTGCGAAGAGAGGAGAAAGAAACTACTAGAAATTTCCGACATGTAAAATATCTTAGCAAACGCTTGCGTAACGCTATAATGACAAACACTTTTAGTTTACTTTTCGTAGCGAAGCCTATCCTATTTATGCAATATCGTCTTTCCTTATTCCACACACACATACAGAATGCACCGAAACTTGCACAACAATTACACATCTAATAAGCTTTTCGTCGTAAATAACTGAGCACGTATTTTGGTCGTAGGCTTCCACACCGTGGGGCGTTACCATGGCAACAGGCTTCATACTCACCCCCGAGTGAACCCTTGTTATTAATACCCGTAATAATTAAACTTGATTGCATTTCACACCAGGTGTTGGATGACTCTTGTCGAGGAAGGACTGTTACACAAACTCCATAGAAGTAGAAATTGAGCAATTTGTTTAGTTTACTTAGGGACTAGGGGCTCCAATGATTATTCAAAGCAGTATTATCTTGAGTTTATTTATTTTAGTAATAAAAAGTATATATATATGCCTTCATTATTCTTACCTGATGTATCTCGGTTCGTCTTCCATATACAACTTTACATATGCATATTAATATGACACATCTCCTCGAATATTAAGCAGGTTTACGCAGGTAAGTTCTCCTTTCTTCGTGTGTCCTCTAACTGTTATCGGTGATAACACACCTTTATACTGCACAAATAAAAAGTCCTAAATCCCTGTAACGCGGATGGGTGTCATGAAGGCGGGCGCCACTGTCAAGTTATTTGGCAATCCGTTGAACCTAACTTGTAATTAATTACCAGTCCACCTATCCCGAGATGCCTCAAATAATCGTCTCAGGACCTTCTTATAAAAGGAATGACTATCCTGTCTGCGGCGTTAGATCTTGTAGCTGGCTGCTGATGCCTAGGAATTTATTATTTAATTTCATATTTATTTATTTACATATTTATTTAACTTCATAATACTTTTCGTAACAAAGGTAGAAAATAATATTGAACTAATTATACGAACCGTGCCGCTTGGAGAGCATTGCTATGACGTGATATTGCAATCTTTATTCAAGAATGTGAAAGGAAATAGATTCATAGACATCATATACGCATGACGTTCTAAGGTCCCTGATTATGTATTATTTCAAGCATCCTACAGTTAAAAGCAGAGCAATTTGCATGACGCCGACAGAACATCTCATACTCCATACAATGGGGAACGTGACTCCTTTCAATCATATCTTAACTTGTGTGATGTTTTTCTTCTCGTTTATTAATCAACACTCCCCCACGTGCAATATTCGTAGTAAAGAGCTCTTTCGCTTCCGAAGTCAAGTGGGAGTATGACGGAGAAAAATTGCGTGGGGCAGAACAACGGGCGTGCGGGTTCGGGAATGAATACTGGCGTTTTTACGGCGTAATTGACATGGCGAGTGCCACCTAAAGATTGGATTCATTACAAATGTTCTAGTCGTAATATGAACTGTGCTAGGTAAGTATTTATGGACTGCACTTCTTTTTTTGTTATGCTAACGCAATGAACAATAAATATCACATCGAGGTATGAAATATTAATATGAATAATTCCCTAACGGGGTAGGCAGAGAGTATAAAGGGCCAGTTCTCTCTAGACTTACATTCCTCTTTCACTTCGTTAAACTAAACTCCGTTGGCTGAATTAGCCTATACTAAATATAATCAAACTAAATATTATATATATTCTACTCATTAGAATATATATCTAATAACTATATTTAGAGTTTAATTTACTCGCTGCCTGCCCCGTTAGGGACTTGGCGTGATGATATGTATGTATATTTATATTCATCTTCAAGCCCATCGAAAACGTAAAGACTAGAGAACTTCCTATTTTCAGAATCTGGCTAAAACTAAGATTTATGTATAAATATTATTAACTATAACATATGTGTTCAACCACACTGGTAAAGAGAGCCTAAAACTTCAAACATATTGTTTTCAAGGATATTTGTAATTTATGTCACGTGTGGTGTGGTAACATAAATGAACAAGTGTATCCATATCAAAATTAACCTAATTATTTAATAGATATGCGTATATTACTGATGCTTATCAAACTAATACAATAAATGTGAGTGTTTCTTCTGTTTGTGTGTGTGTTTATGTTCGACTAAAAATATATATCCTCACGCCTTCCCACAAGGGTCCCCGAAGGGATAGGCAGAGGTGTATAGGTAATACCCACACACCCATTTTCCGCCAGAGGTATATTAGGTGCCAACGTGACAGATGGCGAGTTCATCGCCGTTACTCAAGCACGATTATACATACGGCTTTGAATTTCTTCTCAGACGTATGCAGGTTTCTAAAAAATATTTATTCCTATTTCACCCTAAAATTGAAGGACTTGGATAAATTTTAATCAGATACAGTAGGTAAGTATATAAGATTAAAATCGCCGGTAAAGTGTGAGGTACAGCAGGTTTTAATAAAGGTATACTTATATGTATATCCTTTTGTGATAAAATGTATAACTTCCATTCCGAAGTACAACAATGTTGAAGACTCCTATGAAGCTCTGTAACCGAAACACCATTAACATCGAGAAGCGATTATAAAAATGTTGGATAAAATTATGAAACAGCGAGCGCTTGGAGGGTGCATGAATTATCCATTACAGCACGAGACTGGTACCTTCGAAGTCATAATTCGTACTCCTTCGTTCCGGGGTTCTGTAGGATATTTATGGCCACAGATAAGGCCTACAGATGGCGCGGCTACCAACTTTTCCTTCCCCTAATACTTGTTGAGTTACGGGTTCCAATTTCCAGTTCTGCACTTCAGGTGTAGGGAATCCCTAGTGGATCGTTGGTAACGTATCGATCCTTTTGCTGGCTATCCGTCGGATATAGGTAAGGCTCTTTTTTTGAAGATTTGTAGATTTAGTCGAGTATAATGAAGATTACAAATATTTCCAACGAGTTGAGACAAGTGGTTTATTTGGATAGTTTAGTTAGTTGTGCAGTTTTATTTTATTTTATTAAAATAAGAATATAATTCACTTTTGTAATAAGATCATAATAATATCCTCACGCCTTCCCATAAGGGTCCCTGAAGGGGTAAGCAGAGGTGTTTAGGAAGTACCCTCACATTCACTTTCCGCCAAAGAGAAGAGATTTATTTTAGGTGTGAACGTGTCAGATGGTGAGTCCATCGCCCTAACTCATGTACGCCTTTGAATTTCTTCAAAAACGTATGCAGGTTTCCTCTCGATGTCTTCACCGTAAAGCTCGTGGTGAGTCTAATCACTGTACTTAAGTTTAGAAAATCTCATTGATACAGTCGTGATTCGATCTTGCAATCTGTGTAGCAACTATTGTGGCAACTACTCGAACCACTCGGCCACCACGGCCTTTCTGAACTCATGTTCTATTAACATTATTATAAATTTAGGTATAAAGATAGTTAGGGTTATAATAAGAACTTATTTAAATCTGTCACGTTAGCACTCAAAATATGTCTCTGGCGGGTACTACCTGTACACCTCTGCCTACCCGTTCCCTTGTGGAAAGGCGAGGATATATTATATATTTAAATTTAATTATAAGAACCCTTCTCTCAAATGGCTATGTCCCACAGAGTCCACCATATACCCTAGTAAAAGTCTATATGACATATTTGATATCAGTGGAAAGCGATAAAGAAGCGATGCGTTTTTATATTTGCCATGTGAACACGTATACATAATATCTAAAACACATAATAATGACCTATAATTTACTCAAATTATGGGCCAATTTAATTCAGATCTAATTATTAGTAGCTCAGAAGGTATTAGTCACGGCTCAGCGAAATCAACACAGAATTATGACATCGCGTAGGTTACTTGACGCGCGGTCACGCGATACTATGCGCCTGTTTTTGGTGATTTATGACCCACTGTGAACTATGACTAATGCGATGTTCAATGTAAATAGCCGTATTATACCTAAGGCCCTGCAGGGACATGTCCGTTGTGCATGATTGTTTGTTTTGTTCCAACAATAGGAATGTAAATTACATTAATAAGCAACGCAATTATGTGTGTCGGTTTTTAGAATATTTCTGGGTAATATTATAAAATTATAGGTATTCTGTGGGGAAAAGGAATGTTGTCTTTTCTTCAAGATACACAGTCGACTAATAAACTAATACGAATATTGATGAAGCGAAAGAGGTATTTATTTAAGTCTAGAAAAAACTGGCGCTCTACTTTCTCTGGTTACCCCGTGAGAGGCTTGGCGTAATGATACATGTATTTACATACATGCGTATAATCACGCCGAGTCCCTTCATACATAATATGCATTTATATTCCATTTATGGGAAGAAAAAAGGTTGAGTGTTCTATATCTTATGAAGCCAATAATCTCCATGCTGCTATTTCCAATATACTTTTAAAACAAGCTTAGAAGTTCTAAATATAATTAAAATAACAAATTATACAAGAAGTATGAAATACACCACAATGTTCTAAAATGGGTCGAGAAAACATATCAAAATAAAGCACTGATGTAATAAGCCGTTAAAATTAATTCCGGTTACTGATGCAACCCAAAAGTTCCGAACATTTCACAAACTAATTAGAAGTTGTAAACTATTTTATCTCGTGGGGTTTTCATAAGTACTTTTGTTACTACTCAAAATCGATACTGACTTATAGGCTTTATTCACTATTTTCATAATAGTAATCGTATTGATTTGTATCCACACGCTAGTTAAGGTTTTTTTTTTTATTTAAGTGCTTTCTTTTTTTTTTTTCGTTTACTTTTTCGTTTACTCTTGCTTACAACAAAAATACCTATTTTAAGTGTAAATCCCGACTGTACATAAATAAATATGAATGAATGAATGTGTAAATAAGTACTTACAGTGGTTTATCGCACCACGAGCATTACGGTGAAGGAAAACATCGTGAAGAAACCTGCATATATATATGCTTGAGAAGAAATACCAAAACAAAGTAGTATTCAGAAACCACGAAGGACTCGCCATCCGTCACGTTGCCAACTATTTAGTTGCAGCGTAAATGCCGTATAAATACCGCGATAGAAGAAATATCAACCACCTACATAGTGGATCATCTTTCGAAACTTCATTTTCAATAGTAAGTTCAAATCCCAAAGCGGTCGAATATTTCCAATTCACGAATGACAGCAGTATTTATCGATTCTGATTATAGGGTGCTAAATTGCTAATTAAGTTAAAATACCTTATAAACCCTTCAAATTAATTCTATTCGAAAGTAACAAAACTTTTTAAACAGGTAAATCGAATTCTAGTTAGAAAACAGTGTCAGAATAAAACTAGTTTCATTTAGTCAAACCTAATTTATTACAAAGTCTGTTACTGCAACCACTTTATTAGCAAAGGTACAAGTGTTCTTCGCTTCGCAACACGTTGCAATCAATTCTCGGAACAAATTCTCACCGCTTTATACAGACGTGTAACAAAACATTGGAATTAGCCGCAAAGGGAACCCCTGGCACTATCTATGGCAATATTTTTAAGTAAATTACAAATAGGTGGAGGGCGCCGGCGCAACGTGCCATCAGTTGCCGTGCGTGCTATCGCGACAGGGGGATCGCGGATACACTCCGTGCTCGTACACAGTAGACACTGAAACACTGACCACAGAGCAAATGGAAAGCTGATTTATTTATTTTAGTGTTAACGAAGAAATGAGGAAAGAAAAGCCTTAAGAAGGACTTCATTTACCATTACCATTTTGAGTAGGTTTTGAGTTTATTACGAAAAGCCGAACAGATGTACCAACTGTAATGAAATATGAAAAAATTGTGAAATGATTCAAAGATAAAATAAAAAAACTATGCAAACGATATGAGATGGATGATGGATGACTGGATAAAAATAGTAGACGACAGAGGGAGAGAAGCTTTACTTACCTGACTTTCTAATCAATCGAACTATCAAAGATGTGAACGTTAAGAGTTCAAGAAATACGCGAACATGAAGATTGATCATAATAAATCAATCGAAAGAGATGTAAAAAGAGCTTGCGTTGTGATCGCGGCAAATACATGGAAAAAATGGAAGGGAATAAACAGTACTAAAGCAAAACTTGGTAATCTGTATTAAGAATACTGCGAGAAGAAGTAACAACTATTGTATTTTAAAACATAAACAAAATAATTATATAATTGGTCAACTTAAATTTCTTAGCTGTGGCAGCCGTTTCTAACTACCCGTAGCACGTACATACACGTGTCCGGAAACGAATTTTTTCGTCTAGTCTCGCCGCCGTCACATTTCCAAGCTTTCCAAGCTGACGGCTTTCCCGCCGCGATGATAACGTCGTTAGAGAACACTTCGAGCTCCAAACAAGTAGTTGTTTGTAACTGATGGTGATAATGAGTTTCGACGACTTTTAATACTCATAATGTCGGGATAACAGAACTGATTATATTTTGTTTGTTTTTAATAAAAATAATGCAAGTTCGAACCCTGACTGTACCAATGAAGGTTTGAACGTAAATACATAATAGTAAATAGGTTAGGTAAGACAGTTACCAGTATCTTCATATGGCATCATATTCCACTCCTTACGAATTTTCAGTTTATTCATGGTGCCAAAAACTACCACAGTAATCTGAAAATGAATGACGTAATTTGAAATTAAAGTAACACGGCTTTTTATTTGAATTACAAATTGCATGCTAATTCAATTAAAAAAAAATCAAATAGAATTTCCTATTGCATACTTTACATGAGCCGTGGTGGCCGAGTGGTTCGAGCAGTTGCCTGCGACGCAAAGGTCGCAAGTTCGAATCCCGACTGTACCAATGAGTTTTTCTGAACTTAAGTACAGTGATTAGTCACACCATAAGCTTTACGGTGAAGGAAAACATCGAGAGGAAAACCTGCATACGTCTGAGAAGAAATTCAAAAGGCGTATGTATAGTCGTGCTTGAGTAACGGCGATGGACTCGCCATCTGTCACGTTGGCACCTAATATACCTCTGGCGGAAAGTGGGTGTGTGGGTATTACCTATACACCCACCCTTGTGGGAAGGCATGAGGATACATATATATACTTTACATAACAGGATTAAAATATTTGCAATTTTGTTACTTCTAGCTCCATTGAAACAAATAAATATTAAATTCAAAATTGTCTTTGTCTGGAAGAAACGTCCCATTTCGTTAAACAATTGCTATATAAAGAGGAAAGAAAGAAAAATAAAACTGTAATTGCTGAAAAATTGCTTGTGAATATAAAAAATGTTCAGCCTCGGTCGTTTAATCTTGGAATACTTAAAAAGGTAGCGCGAATAAAAGGCTTCGCAGCTCTTTGAGTTAAATCGTTAACTGCTTCTATTGAGAGCAAAACGAAAAAATCAAATGCGACCGCTTTCCCCGATCGAGTGTTTGTTTGGTCTGTCCGTTTGTTCTGAGGCGAACCAACTGCTGTTGGCACAAACGGAACCGATTGTGTGCTCTTATACAAAGCCGGGTGGTCTTTATCATTTCAAAACGTAAACACGATAAGCAAACACCACATAATATTCAACAAAATTTTAAATAAACACGGGTTACAAACCGTAACTCTGAAATTCTTTTGGCAGACATTATAACTAATGTCTGCCAAAAGAATTGTTTCCATTGAAAAACATGCATTTTTCTTCCGTATTTTTCTATCACTTACATACTTCGGTATTCATTTTTATTTAAATCTGTGCCTTTAAGATCGTATGTTTTTATATATAGTAGATAAAAAGAGAATCAGAGGAAGACTATAATCAGACTACCTACATAGATCCAATCGATCAAGTTTAAAACTCAGGAATGGGAACGTCAAGAATACCAACTCGAAACCGACAAGCATATAGAGAATGAACGTGGACAAGGCGAAAAAGGTCTGTTCTCACTAGACTACTGGAGAGAAGTAGCGCTCTATTCTCTCTGCCTACCCCATGTTGGACTCGGCGTTATGATATGTACGTGAAATTATATTCCACCTCTGCTTGCCCTGTAGAAACCTTCATTGAATGTATATATTGTTGCACATACACATACACTGCCTACCCCGCTAGGGACTTGGCGTGATGATATGTATGTATGTATGTACATACACTTTATAGTTTATACTTGTTAAGCTAATAAACGTGCAAGCTGCATGTTTCGTAGTAATCAATAAAAGCTGTGTTTTATTTGACCACTAACCAAGAGGTATGTTTGTGTTATATTCACCAGTAAACCTTGTAGAAACACGCATGCACGTGTCGGTCAGACACTCGAAATCCGCGTAAGCTCAGACTTTGAAGTGGCTTACAAAGCTCTGCTATCAAACGATTGCACACGCATCAAATCAAATAAATCACAAATTTAACGAGTTTCTTGTAAACACTTGCGGACGGAACCAACATTTTGATTATTTTACAAATACTCGGCGAGTAATGGTCCGTGTGAATTTTTGTTTACAGTTCCACGGTACGTCATTATGTATAGTCGATTGTTGTGCAACTGCATAAGTCCCTACCGGCGTTTGTCTAGCGGTCCTCACTTGATGCCGTGACAAGACGGAAACATTCAACTAAAATATGTATATAAATATTTTTTCACCGTCGTAAAACTCGCGTTTGTGTACACCGTAAAGTGTAGGCAGCGATTTGTATTTATTGTGCAGTATTTTATTGGACGATGACATGCATAATAAATGGCCGTTCGATAACATTTATAGACGTAAGCACTCGCAATATAATACAGAAGATATTTCTTTGAGAGACATTATTGTATTCAAAGCTCATAGAGTATTTCGCTTGGGCGCGGTTTTACTCTGTGTTTCGTGTCAGGCACAATGAAAGGGGCAGGTTGCTTCCACTGGGGGTCTGGCTCGCCGGCTCCCTGCTGAGTCTCTGAAGCGAAAACCTGCGAGCCGATAACCCTTTATGTATCGATATTACTCGATGATGTATTGATGTATTAACTCATTAAAATATAAACCAGTATAAGAGTTAAAGGTTAAAGACTTCATAAAAAATGTTCTTACTTTCATTCCCCGCTGTGACGAGGTATTTAAATTAAGCGTGAACAAGAGTAACAAAAGAGTTATGCTAAGTAATGTGTGATGATTTCGAAGAGTAAATGTCGTGTGCTCTGAATTTAGACCATACTTATTTTAAAGACTATAGCTATGCCACTTTTTGAATTTGAACTTGATTTTTTTGCAAAGCACAGCCTTGGATAAAAGGGTATCTAATGCAAAATTATTGATAATAGTATTATCTCAGTTTTTATTTTTAAGAATAATCAATATTATATGTTTTTGTGTATATTTTTGTTCAGGCAGGACATGAAAAGTACTTAAGGTGTTGTATATCGTAGGTAAATAGAACAATATTGCTATTTTGTTATCCGATACTACGCAGTCTTTTAACCAGATGAACACCCGATTCAAACTGGTATTTGGTATTATTAGTACATCATAAAACCATGGACGAAATCTAAAATCGGACACTGCCTAGAATAGCAATAAAGCGTTCATTATTTAGTATCTTATTAAAAACATAAATGTAGGCTCACATTTAGTGCAAATAACGACCGGTCTTCAGCAGCTCGTGTTGTAAACGTCAAATACGACGAGCCAAGTTGGTGTTAAGTTGTTTTACTTTATTGGTGTTAAGGGTACTTATCACTTTTATGACAGTAATGAACACTGGTTCAATCTTAAAGTTGGCTCTGGGCAGAGTGGTTAGTGACAGCTTTTACTTTGAACATTGCTTATTTTATGTCGATTCAGGGTAAGCTAATTTGGCTCTAACTCAAGTTTTGGGGAGGTAGGCCATAATGAAACTCTCGTTCAGAATTGGAGTTGCCCAACTTTGCTAGTAGCTTCACTTTACAGAAATAATTTTTTTGTGTTTTTAGACGAGAAGATTAATCGAAAATATTGAATAGGTATTCTTGCAAAAGGTAGAAATCGGTTATGGTTTATGCTGCTACCAAAGCTATTCCACAAAGCATATGGTCTACAAATTTTGTAAGCTCTTTTAGGCTATAGTAACCGCTTACTATAAGGCAAGCCGTAATCCTAAAATCAAGTTAGGACAAAGTCAATTTTGAAAAGTACCCTATAACTTCTAGGTGTGACATGAGGATTGGTTGAATGATTCGAAGGTTAGAACCACATATACTCTTCAAAGTTTCACTATGCTCTGTATTTCCGTAATATAGTAGTATCAAATCACAAATAAGACCTTACCTGCGTTGCCCAAACCTAAGTACTGTTTATGACCGCTTAGGCCTAAGTGACAAACAAGAAGCGAAACAGGATGAGCACATAAATATAACCTTAAATTGATATCAATGGATAGAACCTTTTATAGCTCGCATACAGGCTCCGCTACATTCAATAAGTAGCAGTAATTCTGTAACTTTTGCCATTCATATATCAAATAAATAAGAGCCCTAATGAGATGGAATTTCATATTATTGGTATATTGAAATATGTATAAAATATAAAAAAATATATTCGAAGTATCATGCCGATATCAAGTACTGTCTTGTATTTAAACTTGAAATGTCGACCCTTGATTTGTTACATAGGGCAAAAACAAATGACAGTCGACTTTTTTAAATTCGAAGTTTTTAAAGGCGACTTAAATCAATAATTTTTTAAAACTTAAAAAGCACTCTCGCCGGAGTTAATTAAAATGTCCCGGGACGGACGCCTATTACCGGGGATGAAAAAGCGATTTCCCCAAGAGCGGGTTTTAAAGGAATCGACGAGGTCTCAAGTCCATTTTAGTGAATGAACCGTCT
Organism: Drepana arcuata; assembly: GCA_016069955.1. Classification (NCBI taxonomy): domain Eukaryota; kingdom Metazoa; phylum Arthropoda; class Insecta; order Lepidoptera; family Drepanidae; genus Drepana; species Drepana arcuata. The sequence continues at coordinate 35,422 of JACCPG010006002.1, read as the reverse complement.
CCCGTAGCTTATGGGCTTTTGAAAGATTTCCCTTTATAGTAACTTCAAAGATTTTTATTCTTTATTATTCAAAGGTCTCGTGGTCTTCGGTATATCAAATGATTATTTATACAGAAAATATATGTATCACTAGTGCCTGACAGCTTAAATGAAATGTACAAACCATAGGACAGATTGAAAGAATATAAATTAATATTATTATTTTATTTATATAATATAATATTATAAATATAAATATATATATATATATATATATCCTCACGCCTTCCCATAAGGGTCCCCGAAAGTAGGCAGAGGTGTATAGGTAATACCCACACACCCACTTTCCGCCAGAGGTATAGTAGGTGCCAACGTGACAGATGGCGAGTCCATCGCCGTTACTCAAGCACGACTATACATACGCCTTTGAATTTCTTCTCAGACGTATGCAGGTTTCCTCTCGATGTTTTCCTTCACCGTAAAGCTCGTGGTGTGACTAATCACTGTACTTAAGTTCAGAAAAACTCATTGGTACAGTCGGGATTCGAACTTGCTTGCTAATTGAATATAATATAATAATATAATATATCCTACGCCTACCCACAAGGGTCCCCGAGGGTAGGCAGAGGTGTATAGGTAATACCCACACCCACTTTCCGCCAGAGGTATATTAGTGCCAACGTGACAGATGGTGAGTCCATCGCCGTTACTCAAGCACGACTATACATACGCCTTTGAATTTCTTCTCAGACGTATGCAGGTTTCCTCTCGATGTTTTCCTTCACCGTAAAGCTCGTGGTGTGACTAATCACTGTACTTAAGTTCAGAAAAACTCATTGGTACAGGCGGGATTCGAACTTGCGACCTTTGCGTCGCAGGCAACTGCTCGAACCACTCGGCCACCACCGCTTCTATTTATATTATTTATATATATTATTATTTTATATTATATATAAATTAATATAATTTGACTGGAACACATTCGTATCGTGCATGCAATAAAACCTCATCTTGAATAATCACGATGGTAAGAATAAAAATACTAAATGTTTTTTACCACTATTTCAAATAACTTTTATCTATTAAAACATGCAGCATAAAATTATATGGATCTATGTAAACAATGCCAAAATTAAATGTTGCTTTAATTTCTTACTAACGTCAATAACAAATTTTCCCTCGTCAACCAGTATTTAACGTCCGAAGTTTGGAACGTAAATGCAGAGTAACGAGTGGCTCGGCCCGGCCCAAAGGTTACGGATAGGATTCTACCCTGATACGACCCTACGACTAATGGGACTTGTACGTAGTTTGCCCCGGATCTGGCGATTAACATCCCTGTTCTCTCGTTACTTATATTTTACCAAGCAATGCCTATTGGATTTCGTATATTAGAACTTATTTTAATTGAAGTAAAGATTCTAACCTTTGAAGGATGAATAGGCCTCAGTATGTCCAACTAGTGTAAAGATAACACGTTTCGAAAACTATATCAAGTAGCTCATCAGTAGGTCATCCCACAAGGATCTACCCAAAGGCATAGGTGTATTTTTTACACCTTATTTTCCCCGGAGATATTGTATTTTATTTTATTTAGGTACCAACATGAAAATTAGGTAAACCTACATCGCTTTGAATTAAACTAATTGGTTCAGGTCGAAGCCTTGACCCGCATAGAACTATGCGTTCACCAAGTATATAAATTTGCAGTGAGATAACTTTGTATTCTGAAGTAGCAACATGAACATGTGTGTAAATACCGTTGGAAAGTGTATTCTTAACTCCAAACAAAAGTCACGGGCAGAAGCATTTACAAATATTTTTAGACTTTGTAGTTCTCATTGATGAGCCGACGAGAGAGTGGGCGAGCGTGGGTGGACGAAACGAACGAACACATCAAACATGACAAGAGTAAAGTACCCTTGAAAACATTAAGTAAGCAATTTGTCTACTAAGTAACAATCTGTGCAAGAAACTTACATTGTGACGTTATCAATCAAAGTGTTATCATTGAAAGGACTTATTGTGTTCATCCGGTCGCAGACGTTTCAAGAGACAGTGTCATCCCATTCACTTATTATACACGAGTTGAGCTTTCTTCATACTTACAAACACTCATAAATGCAAATTTAGTTATAATAATATTTGTTAGCTATATAACGCTAACAAATATTAGAAAGAGATATTTAATTTATACCATGCATGTGTGTATTTTTGTAAGTATAAATTATAAAGTAATAATATATCCTCACGCCTTCCCACAAGGGTCCCTGAAGGGGTAGGCAGAGGTGTATAGGTAATACCCATACACACACTTTCCGCCAGAGATATATTTTAAATAATCGTATAATTATAAATTAAATGTTAAGTATATATTATGTCGATAGGGATAAAAAGTTTTAACAAAAAATATTCACACATATGTAAATATATTTATTAGTGACACAAAATATTCTGTAAAATGTTTCTACTATTTCCAAGTGTTCCGAGCAATATCCTTCATGAAGGATTTTAAATCATATTCATTTGCAACTTTATAGTTAATTAAGAAAGTTAAATAAATGAATCATGCTTATCAATTAGCATTTACTAATTAACTAGTAATTTATCGACTACGTCATTTATAAGTCATCGCATCCATGAAATGAATGATAACCCCATTTATCATTTCAACAAATAGATGGACCACCGTGGTTTATGTTTTGATAATCAGAGTGTTTAATTTGTCTGACTCCAATATTTACTTCTAAATAATGTATGTAGGTACTTACGTACGTAGAGTCCGTACATTCTCATCCATGAGGGTCCGATCGTTTAATCGATGTGGTGATGGTTGTAACGTGGCCTTTGTCTTCTTCCACACACTTTCATGTTGTATGTTATTATCCCTACTAATATTATAAATGCGAAAGTAGCTCTGTCTGTCTGTTACCTTTTCACGCCTAAACTACTGAACCGATTTAAATTAATTTGGTACAGAGATAGTACTGCCTGGAGCTTGAGGAAGGACATAGGCTACTTTTTAATGCGATTAAGGGTTGTAAGGGGTTGCAATAGGGGATGAAAGTTTGTATGGAAGTTACGTCATTTTTGAAGCTATAAGCTTTAAACTTATTTTTTTTTGTATTATTATACATATAAATTAATATTACATTCTAAGTTTGTAAAAAAATTACACTTTATATAGAAAAAAAATTATGCTACTTAATATCACTTTCCGCGCGGACGAAGTCGCGGGCACAGCTAGTTTACCTATAAAGAGACACGAATTTCAGTTATCAAATTTCCGGGCATAAGAGGATATTGTTAGACTTCTGTCTACCACTTCGAGAATTGACAAGGCGTGAAGGTGTACAACGGTAAGGTAGAGTCAACTTTAGACAACTTTATAAATTCGTCACCACAGAAATAGGCAGTATAATCCGCTCAATTTATTATAGAAAAAGCCCATTTCATCGGGTTTCCTTGCCAATGAAAAATCGCACCATTATGCGAAGAGGGTGGGCAGTTTCCCGAGCTCGTATTTCAAAACAACACATTATTGTTTTCTTCTCATTTTGTTCCGCGGTTAAACCGGTTATAAATTTCGAAGGAATAGCTTTTACAGTTATATTTTAACGATGTTATTTTCTTCTTCTAACTGCTAAAATCGATAGCCGTGCCGCGACTTTTAGCCCGGTGATAAATAATGGTTGTATCGATAAATTAATGACTTATCACGATCAACTATGAAGTAATAGCCTCATCAATTAACCGTTCGTTTAATGACTTTTACACGCAATGTAAATACAAAAAATATGTTACAGCCATGAGCCGAATGTAAATAGTGGATGTTAATTTATTAACATTGTGGAGTTAACTTGTAATGAATATCTTGATTTTTGATCACTTGTTAGCTAAAAACTATCAAGCACATTTTTAATAAACAATTTACAAACACAATAATTCTCATAAGCCGTGGTGGCCGAGTGGTTCGAGCAGCTACCTGCGACGCAAAGGTCGCAAGTTCGAATCCCGACTGTACCAATGAGTTTTTCTAAACTTAAGTACAGTGATTAGTCACACCACGAGCTTTACGGTGAAGGAAAACATCGAGAGGAAACCTGCATACGTCTGAGAAGAAATTCAAAGGCGTATGTATAGTCGTGCTTGAGTAACGGCGATGGACTCGTCATCTGTCACGTTGGCACCTAATATACCTCTGGTGGAAAGTGGGGGTATTACCTATACACCTCTGCCATACAGGTGCATTCTTTAATTAACCAAGTAAGACTGCTAAAAGAAAAACAAAGTATGTAATTTAATGAAGTGTATTAAAACAAGCTAAAGCGGTTATTTATATTTTTTAATAGTCCATAAAACAGGTTCTACAATTTAATTGGCTTCTTTAAGCCTGGGCTAAGTATCAATTTCATTTAGCGACTGAGGCATTGAGTATTCTGTACCACTAAATACTAATACTTTTACGAAAACGTTGAATTATACGTAAGTTGAACTGAATGAGCTTATTTATGTAATTAAGCTCAAAAGAAGTGATTATTTAATAACACACTTGGATCAATTATCTTCCGACTTAAATCTGTTTGGTAAAACCATAATGGGCCCAGTAACAAAGTCTCTAGTAAAGAAAGGTATTTTTATCTTAAATCTCGTATAAGCTACGAGATTTAGATTTAGATAGATTCAGTAAGGTGTGATCGAAAATAAAAATAATATTATAATTAAACAGCAAACATTGCACAGGTCATCTTTTCGTATATGCTCGCCGGTTTTGAGCACTGTGAAACATTAACTAAATCAGTTATGATTCACCTGTGATGTTTATGTTCATTTTAAAGCGTAATTGGTAGTTTGAATGGCTCAAAAGACTTTTTTATAACGGCAATTTTGAAAGAAAATTTGTTCTAATTTCCCCTTTTAATTTCATTTGGAGCTTATCTTCCTTGGCACGGAGTTTAACCAAGTTTCCAACGTCAAGAGCGGATAATACGGAAAATCAACCACCCAAGGGAAATTAAGCATTAGCGGTCACATTGAAAGCCTGTTCATTCTTTGTGTAAAGTTAAGCTAAATCTAAGATCTTTCATAATTAAGCAACTAACCTCGCCTGGTCTTGTTATATATATTCTTACATTCATATCGGGCATCAGGCCTCAGGGGTAGGCAGATAAAGCAGGGCGCCAGTTCTCTCCAGACGTACAGACCTCTTTCGCTTCATCCACATCAAATGACACATGCTCGCCGGTTTCGAGTATTCTTGACAAACCCATCCTCAAGGATCCCATGAGTTCAATGATTAAAAAAGAATCATTATCATTCTACAGATTGATTTGAAGTAAACATGAGTTGAAACTTAAAGGTAGACTGACATTGGCTATTTCTAATAGTCAAGACACGCAAAAGAGAAGAGATTTCAATTGCTGAATATATATATGATGCTGAATGCGGTAACTTCTAATTGGTTGTCTAATACAATGAAGTTTTAATTGCGATCCTAACAAAACCTCATAGCATTACGCTAAAATCCCATAAATATACATACACTCGTCTTCTCACCTAAAAAAAGAATAAGAATTTGTTCTAATCGTAAATTAAAATCCACACCAACGTAGGCCGTCCAATCAGCTTACTAGCTATAAAAGAAATAAAATTAAAACTAAGCTTAGTACAAATGAGCCGAGTAAAATTATTTTTACGATTCTCTCTCTCAATTAGGGCCTGCACCGACGTAAAGTGTCAGTGTTATTTAAATTTACTGCACCAATTAGACTCGCCATCATCGTGGCTGTGATGAAACTGTACCGTGTCGTGAGTAGCTACCCTTATTAACAGTTCTATAATTAAAATATACGCCGTGAAGAATTCGATTTGAATGCAGGAAGGTACAGGCACAAATGGGGCCGTTAACGTACTTCAAATGAATGTGAATAATGTCATTACGTTGGTATTATGGAGACGTCAGTGATCAGGATTTAATGAAAAAAGGGCTACACATTGCTATGTTGTTTTTTAGAACTTGCCTTTAATACTTTAGAATCATATTAACTTGTGCGAGCGACATTTGAAGTAACACACTTAAGGTAGATCTATATATGTCTGAACATAACTAAATATATAAAGTCTCGCTTGAGAAGCAGTGACATATTACATATGACTTACAGAGTGTCAGCGAAATATATCTCGAGCAACAAGCGAGTGTTACTAAACGTGTCTTTCAGCTTTCAGGGACCCTTGCGAGAATGTAGGTGTAGTTAAGTTGGATGATAAATTAAACAGCTAAATTAAATCAATCTAATTTATGGGTGGTAGATATTCATATTCTGCGATAATGATTTCCGCTGACCTCAATGAAGAAAGGTCTTTAGAAGTTGAAGGTACGTTAGGCTAGCATAGCCCCTGCAAGTTTGAAAGCTCTATTGTGTTTTATGATATACCACGGTGAATCCTCACCAACGTCAAGGCACCAATAAAAATTAGTCTAATTAATATATATACCAAGACCGATGAAGTTTGGATATAAACAATTGCTTAAGCTAAGCAACAAGAACAGTAATAAAGTAAAACACAATTGATGCTCGCAAGTTGCGCGGTACTTGCATTGTCTGCAGTAAACACATACCTCATAAAGTTAGTTGGCAAAACACGCTGGCATTTACAATGTAGCACATTTTGGCATTGGAGGCGAGAACAATCTGGATAATAGAATAGACTCGTTTCTTTGCTCTCCGCTTGGCGACACTCCGGCGGCAGACGCTTCTTGTAACCGCTGGATGTAGTTTTATAGGCTTCCACGAAGATATATATGTCTATCTGAGATGTTATTCGAACAAATTACATAAGTTAAGGATAGGTTCGGGTTAAACAAAGTCAAGCCCCCTCATTTTATTGTTGGGTAGTTGTTCGATGGGAGAGCCAGTAGTAAGTCCCCAGTATCTATAGATACACGGTAGGATTTACCGTCAGTGCCCATTACCTTTTAACTAAGCATCTTTAGTAATTTTACAGGATTACAAAACTTTTGTTTTTTCATATAAAATGAACGAAGGAAAATTTTAGAGACTTTTACCCTTGATACGGTTTCTTCATGGATTCACACGAAGGAGTATCGCCAGATGAAGAGGTGAATCAGACATTGACTAAGAAAAGAGTATAATGCCCTTCGCTTCCATTTAGTACTCGGCACGATCATAAGTAGGTACGTATGTAATTATTATGTGTAGTGCAGGCAGTTAATGACAAAAAATATAGGGATCGAGAGGTGACAATTATTTCACGAAGAATCACTTCACAATAACAATACGATAGTTATTCTCTGCAATATAGTTTACTACTGCTGCAAGTATTATCTCGGCTTATTGTAGAATCATTGATAGTATGTGTATTTTTCTATAAAGACATACATAATACAACTCATACATACTTTTAGTTCATACATTGTGAGTACGCAAAGACTCTCTATGCCTATCGGTTGCCAGTTCCCAGCCAGCCTCCCTAAACGTACGGATTTTAGAGTCATTTTATTTAAAATACTAGCTGTCCCGCCTAGATTCGCCCGGGTGAAAAAGTTAAACTTCCTGAAACACGATCGCAGCGCCACCTATTGGGTCTAATTGTGATTAAAGGTATCCTATCTTTTAAGTTGGATCAATCTGCATACGGTGTGCCAATTTGATTCAAATCGGTTCAGTAGTTTAGGAGTCCATCGCGGACAAACAACGTGACACGTAATTTATACATATTAAGATAAGCATATTAATACTAAAATAAAATACCTAGTACATTCCATTTACGCTGTATTGGTTTACGACACAAGTTTATAAAGTTTGCTTGACGTTGTCATCGCCAAAGTTGGATTTCCGCCAAATATGCAAGGACGCACTGCGGTCAAATATTGGATTTACGACAGTTCGTGTCCACTGCATATTAAGTACTTCACACTCACTTCGCGTTTATGGCTCAAACTAATATACTTACCATATTTATTACATGTATTCTAACGGAATTTGCACCTCATTGGTTGTGGCACCGCTCTGTACTAATAGTTATTTGCTCGAATGACGCTGCGGGCGTTGATCAAATGCTTGCGTGATCAGCACTGGTCTGGTCAAGTCGTTAGTCTTGATTGCGTAGTTTGAGGTCAGGGTATCGATTCCCGCACGGGAGGAATATGGCATGGATAACCAATGTATTTAAAAAAGCCACCAAGATTGCTAGTTCTAATCCCCACCGTTCCAATGAGTTTTTCTGAACTTAAATACCGGCATACGTTTGAGAAGAAGTTTAAAGGCGTTTGTATAGTCGTGCTTGAGCATCGGCGATGGACTCGCCACCCGGCACCATGGCATCGGGCAGAAAGCGGGTGTATGGGCACTACCTCTGCCTACCTCTTCGGGGACCCTTGTGGGAAGGCTTGAGTATATATTAAAAAAAAAAATATATATATATATATTATACATAGGTATATAGGTAGTAGTATACAAATTTATATCCTTGTCTAATTCTCTGTTTAATTTGGAGACGAGTCTGAACTTCAGTATAGATTATCGGCGGGTGCGATGTTGGGTTGATTGAGGTAGTAGATACAATACAACTGCAGGTGTTTGTTTTTGTGCCTTCCACTTTCCTTACCTCTGTCGATGCAGACACAATAAGAGCAAGAAGCGTCGTTAATCGCGGGAGTAGTCCAGGCGCGTAATTAACTTTCCAGGCATAGCAGAGATTTACGTGGACCCCGGGTACAATTAAATTTGCATAGGAAATTGCACCGAATGAACTAAGAATAACTTATCCCGGTATGAAACTAAATTTTATGGCTGTCGCCGGCCAAAGTGCTTGCTTAGCTAGAGTTAAGCCTGTTTGCCTTCTTCCCTGTAATTAAATAATTCACTTACTAGGTAAGTATTGTATATTTCATCAAATTTCGACTACCTATTTACACTATTATTATCCTTATAGTAAATTCTGAACGTTGTATCAAACCGTGAGAAGAACAATGTAATGAATCCTGCAATTCCAACACGTATATACCTATGTCATCAGTCAGGTTATAGCTGGCGTGTCCAAGTGAAGACAGACATCGTGTAATTTTAAATACGATTAAAAATAATTACTATTAATTGGGATTCGGATATATTATATAAGGAAAAGTAGATAGTAGTAGTAGAAGTAGGTTGCTTGAATTTATTCCATTAAAATTGTGCTTGTAAGTACATTCGATTGAATATAATATTTTATTTATTTATTTATAAGGTACACCAACAATACACATATAAAACATTAAAGTACACTTAATAATAAAATAATTATAACGAAAATTGTTTCAACTTTAATTAATATTAATTAGTGTAAAAAGAAATATATGGAGCATATATCTTACTTTTCATTTCTTCCTTATAGCATGTTACCATTGAAAGCATTCGCTAGCACCTTTAACACTTCTTACCAAGAATGTAAAGTTTGAGTAAATTTGCAGTTTTTGTTCGCACAATAATGGTAATGTGATCACAATTTATTCAGCCAACACATCTATAAGCTATTTTCTCGTAACTCGTTTCATTCACTTGAGGTAGTTAGTTAAGTGCTTTTTTCTTAGCTCGTTTCATTCACTTTCAGTGCTTTTTCCTAACATTTTCTTATTACACATTTGCTTAAGTGACAATAATTTGGCGATCGAAAAGAGATCGTATGTACCTACATTTTAGATAAAAATTCAAAATTTAATAATATATTTTGGAGGATTGGTCATCACGTCAAGAGGCGAGAGAAAAGGAGACACAATATTTTTTCTAAAAAAAATATACTTTTAAAACCTGTTTTCCAGAAGTATCATTTTATTTTGTAAAGCGGTTTCTTATTTTCACTGAGGCAGGGGGAGAAGAGCGCGAGCTATCTCTAAATAGTGGCGCCTCACATCATGTAGTTACAACTTAAATACAATAAAAAACATGCAGATGCAACGGAAAGTTTACATTTTGAATTGTATACGGTGGTGTAAATTTTATTGCAACATCCACAGCATACAACGTTTCCAAGATATTTTTCATATTTTACGACGTTTTGAATTTACGCCCCGTATGACTGACGATCGCTTCCTCAAATATTCTCGTTGCAGCGACGGTTTTCATGAATGTGACTTGCAAATGCAGTAAGCATCTCCGTACGTTTATACGAATTTATTTTTTGTACTAGAAGGGAGAGTTATTCTTTTGCACCTTCAAAAATATATAAAATTAAATAATATTCAGGGGATATGCATATTGTATACGCGGTAGGCAGAGAAAAATGCCAGTTCTCTTAACGTACGAACGAAAGAAAAAAGGCCTAGTTCGTTAGGAAATTTGTTTCATTCACATTTATATCTTCATTTCACTTCATACATGTTCGTCGATTACGAGTACTCTAGACAATGGGAGCATCGACAAGGATGTTTGAAAAATTTTAAAATTGTATAATTTTCAGACAAAACGTATTACTTATTATTTTAAATTATGTTATGTCTCTTAATAATAACAAGAATAAACCCAATTAGATACCCAATTTTCTATTGAAACAAAAATCCGGTAAATATTTCGTGTCCTGTATAATAGAAGACCTTTCATCATTTTACACTAAACTCTAAGTAGATCAGAGCCTTTTCAGTAATGCGGCCAGCATTCAAGGCAAAATAGCACACATCACATCACCACACATTCAGAATCCCTTGGAATGGCAAAATATTTCTTTATGGCAATAAAAAGGGCTGCAATTATGGCATTAACGCGGTCAATGGAAAGATGTCATTTCATTCGTCCGTTAAAATTGGGGGTCGTTCAATTTACATATAAAGTGGAACAGGCGTCAATAGGACGAGGGCACAACGAACTACAATTCGTGAAAATTCGCAGCCCGGAAACATACTATCTATTTACTCACGCGGAAAATTTGTCCAAATCTTAGATTCACGAGGTCCATATTCCTAGAGTAGGTAAAATATAGAACCGTGTTTTTTCTCATTTACTTCTCAGTAAAGTATTCTTGGTGGTATTGTGGGTCATCATTCATATTTATTGATTATTATTAGAATTGAATAACAGGCATCAAAGGTTGGTGCCGGCAACACAGTTATGGCATGATTTTAATTTTTCTGAACCTACCATTTCTTCTAACGTGAATAAATATATAGTACCTAGTTTTTTTTTTTATTTCAAACCAAATACTATTTGTGTTCGTTATTAATAATAAAATTGTTGGAAAATATAGTAGGATTGCAAGAAGATCCAGACGACCTTTCTAAAGAATTTTATTCGGCAGCTACATCGCAGACTGATATCAAATAAACCACAAGTCATAGGAATACAAACTGAATACATTGCCCGCAGATAACCAAATACGTGGGGCTATGTACTTAAAATGGCTAGTCATAAATCTATCTGCCATAAAACAGGAACAGTGTACACGTGACTTCACAACTGAAACGTTAAGAGATGTAAATATTTAGTGCTACATTTTATATCCAGTTTTAGTTGCGATCATAAATCTAAATTTTATTATTTTATTCCTTACAGTTATTATGGCAAGCATTATATTGTATATTTGCTAACGACTTTCAGCACATGTCAGGGCAAAAAGTTCAGGTATTTAATTATTCCTCAATTGTTTGTTATTAATGTTATTAAAACCACCTTATGTACAGCCGGTATATGAAAACTTTCGTAATTTTTCAAGTCATAAACTCTTAGCATTCCTAGCTAACCAAAATACTAAACAGGCAGCTGCATAAAAAAATAAACTTACTTCAAATAATTACAGCATCCAACCTTTGTCACTACTTCTAATCACTACGAACGAATCAAACAATGCAAACGTCAATGAGATATTGATTCGTTTCAAATAAATGTTGGCATGAAGAACTAGGCAAATGGCGACTTAAGACTAACCGATGGGAGATATTTATTTTTATAGAGTCTTAGATAAATGCATAAGTATCATCTGACTAAACCCGTCGCGGCATAAGCAAAGAGACCTCATATAGACCTCTTTCCCTTCAACCAGATTCATCAGTATGTTCATAAATGCTTGCCAGTTTCAAGTTCTCTAAACGTTCCCATCCATTGAATCGCTGAGGGTTCAGGGCCTTCTTTCTTCCTCTGTAACCACTTCTTTCTGACATTTTCATACTGTAGCTATATGTTTCATCAACCTCCTTTCAGTCATCCCTTGTATTATCTGAAAAACTATTAATAATAATCGTAAGATAGTAATATAAACGTGTAGCCAAGTATATTTTATTAAAGCAGTTGAAGTACATAAGTAGTGTTATTTACTTAGCTAAGCTTCAATATAAATTAACGTAGTACGAGACAATACATTTTCAGGAAGCCTTGCACAGCCAGTTTATATTAACGAGTCTTAGTCTCGACCTGAAATAATTAAGCAATTAGTCTTGTTTATAGCTAAATAATATAATTACTGGTACGATGTTAGGAACGAGGCTAAGGTATAGCCAAATATTCTGATATCTAGTAATCAAATATTTTTTTGTATGACTATTAAGGCATCCGAGTGTCACTTGTCATAAAATTTTGAGTACGTCCTTCGTGGTGGAAAACATTTCAGTATTTATGAGTAGACGCGGAATATATTTGTTTTGTTTGTTCCTCTCTAAAACGAAATCCGTCGAGCCACTCTCGAGTTTTACGAGACTAAAGGTGGCCCGGCCCATAGCTTTTTTATGCTAAAATTTGAAATTCACTGTTTCTATACATCTATCTTTAGGTATAAACGATGAAAATTAAAACTTCTCACTTTTGGAATTTCGCCACTTTCAAAATCCAGTTTCTTTTCTCGCAAAACGCTGGAATATTCAAAACAAAAAACGAATAAATTGTATAGAGGAAATGTATAGTTTTGCGTGGAATCGCAACATGGAAATTTATTCGGCAGGACGAAATCGTGCGGAAAATTTGCAATTTAGAAGTAAAAGGGGAATGCCAATAAGCCATCGATTATGTAGATGCAAGCTTTTGTGCAGAACTGCAAAGTTATCACTGCATTCAGTTCCCCGTTTAAAAACGATTTGTCAGGAAAGTTCCAAAGGAATTTTCCGTTTATCGAAGATCGCTGAAAGTTGAAGACAGATAATAATATCTGTCTCCAAATTTCCAATGCATATAAATGCATTGCCTTCTGTTTGATTTATAAAAGGATTGTGTTTATACACATCAGAAACCACCACCAAGAAAAAGTATTAGTAAAAGTAAGTAAGTTGTATCCAAAACATGACATAAGAAATAATATATCCCAATACTCGTATGTTACTCATGCAAATTGGTATATTCACGCCAGAGACTACATTTTATGTGGTTCTTTTACTTTATTTTGTCAATAATGCTCAGTGTGTAGATAAAATATGTCTAAAAAGAGACAAGGACTTTAAAAATTCGAGCACATTTTTGCGATGAGGACACGCTATCTTTTAGCTTTGAGAAGAGGCTAATTACTCATACAAATTAATTAGCATTACGGATAATGCTGTAAAGCAAAGATGAAGATATTTTTGCACTGGCGCTTGATTTACTTCAATTTTAATACAATAGGGTGCAATTAAGAAGATAAGAATTTATTACTGATCGTTTTATGGTATACAATTCCGTCGTACATAGACAGCGTACTTAGACAGCAGAGGCAACTATTTATATATAACAAGGGCAGATATTCGTGTGATGAACATGAGTATTTGTACCTTAGTCTTAGATGTCCTATGTAATTATGTATATATCTAGCTATATAAGTAAATATATCGATGTCTAGTTACCATAATACCTACAAGCCTTGCTTAATTTGGGACTAGGTCAATTTGTGTGAAATGGTCAATTTGGTGGAACAAGATAACATTCGCAGCACTGTCTATTATGTTTATTATAATTATATGTTTTTGTTAATGCTTAATTTGGCTATCTCAGATTGGCAGTTTGACGGTTTGTAACCATGTATACATTAAATTTAGCAAATATGAACAAAGTTTCAGAGGCAAGCTGCAACATCCCTTCGAGCGAAGCGTGTTTTCATATTGCTGTTGTCTGTACAAATACAAAAGGCGATCTATTCATGACCTTAGTGGCATAGCATGTGTGTTGTAACGCGACGCTAGGGCGCGGCGTCTGTTTGTTCGGGAACCCAATATGGTGCATTAGCAGGCTTGTTTTGCCCCATTATCTTGGCTTTGATGCTGCCAACTACATGTGTTGACGACTGAAAGTAAAATTGGGACAATGTTAACTTCTAATCTTACGCTAGGGAATAAAATTCCTAATTCTTTTTTTATACTTATCTAAAATGTATGCCGAACGAAGATATAAGGAAAAGAATACTGTAAACATAAATTTTGTATAAAATGTTTGCAGTACATAGTTAAAAAAAAGGATTGGAATACAAATCTAAATCATCAATAAATGTCCGTTATAGAATAGTTGTATTGTATTTCAAAAGTTATTCCACGACAGGCCACACGTCAGCGTATCATATTAAAAGCCCTTAGCGTTTTTACGTGAAAGAAAAGTACGCGGTACGTTAATTAATCACTGGTACAATGCATGTCAGGGCGCACGGTAGAGGGGCTGCCGAATTTCCCGTATAATCGTGAAATGAATAGAAAGTCCCAGTCTCCCCATACTTGACTATCGTAAATATGCCGTTAATATTACATAAAAGTTAGTTTAGGTTTATAAACTAAAGACACTTAAAGCACTTTCAAATCAACATATCATATAAATATATTTGTATTCACGCTTACCGACAAGGTCCCCGAAGGGGTAGGCAAAGGTGTGTAGGTCATACCCATTCCGCCGGAGATATATTTTAGATGCCAACGTGATAAATGGCGAGTCCATCATCGTAACGCAAAAGCACGACTATATGGTCTTTGAGTTTCTTCTCGCTTCTTACCAATATTTACTTTCACCGTAAAACTCGTGGTAATCACTATACTAATGAGTTTTTTTAAACTCATTAGTACAGTCGGGATTTGAACATGCAATCTTTGTATAGCAGGTTTTCTACACGAACCATTCGCTAGCCAAGGCTCACCACGAAATAATTTGTTGTATAAAGTTAAACAATAATAAAAACTTACCTTAACCCTGCACAGCAACCAGGATTATTTTAATAGCAAAAGTTATTTTTCTATACTATTGTATTAAACCAACCTATAAAACCTACTGTAGTACACATTACCTATCTCAAAGTCATTTTATGCAAAATACTCACATAAAACCGTGGAGTAATTAACAAACAAAATTTTACGAGTCTATTACCCAAATGACCATACGGGGTACGGTTTCCCCTCGATATACTCACATAATAAAAATAAATTAGCAATATTCGCACAAAATGCATCCGACTGGGGTGAAATGGACAGTGCTGTACAATTACCGGGTCCTTTCAGAATTTCCCAATAAATGCCACGTAATTGATATTTATGCTACACTAGGCCCAATATTGCTTTATCAGGGCATCAGATTTATTTTCACAGTACGAATCACACTTAGGTACTTTATCACGGCTTCCCACAAAGGTAGAAAAAATTCACACACCCACTTTCCGCCTGAGACATATTTTAGGTACCAACGTGGCAGATGGCGAGTCCATCGCCGTACCTTTGTGTTGCAGGCGACTATACGAAGCACTCGGTCACTATCGTACTTTATCAGATAAGTTTATACAAATTTGGTTATCCTTCGACGCTAGTAATTCTTATCCTGTCGTTATATAGGAATGTTGGCATCTTGAGTCAATAAATATACATGCGGGAAGAAATTAAGGTCAATTTTCTTCGTAAGTTCAACCATGCCAAGCCATTATGGGAACAATTTGGCCCACAATTTGTTTAACTTCAACCATTCAATTTTGCTTCTATGATCTAAATTACACAATTGACAGACATATTTTTTAAGAGTGAGCCATTAAAGTGATTAATTATTACTTATATAAATACAATATATTGTATATGTGTACAATTGATTTTAGAACACCATTTTTCAAGAATTTACGTAAAAATACAAAAGGAAAATTCAAAGTATGTATAGTTGTGATCAAGAAATAGCAATGGACTCGCTGTCTGCAAAGCTGGCATCAAAATATAAATTTCTGCAGGTGATGGTCAATATATATTAAGCTCGTTTTATATACTGAACTTAAGTACAGTGATTAGTTACACCACGAGCTTTGCGGTGAAGGAAAACATCGTGAGGAAACCTGCATACGTCTGAGAAGAAATTCAAAGGCGTATGTATACTCGTGCTTGAGTAACGGCGATGGACTCGCCATCTGTCACGTTGGCTCCTAATATACCTCTGGCGGAAAGTGGGTGTGTGGGTATTACCTATACACCTCTGCCTACCCCTTCGGGGACCCTTGTGGGAAGGCGTGAGGATAAGTAAGTAAGTAGTATCGTTTTATATTTATTTAACTTCCTTAATTACAGTCTAAACAACTCACAACTTGGAGATGAACGCCAAGAACTATTATAATGCAAATAGTTTGCGATCCCCATTTGTCTCCGCCTGTAACTATCTCAAACGTGGCCACTGACAAATCTGTGGCATTTAAGCGTTTTGTTTGCAATAGTTTAAGACAAGTTAGGCTGCGAAGGGCATTACTCAGACGCACTCGGCCCATTTAGCAGTGTCAACCGCACATTTGTACCTATCGCCTCCAACAGGCTGGGAAACCGAGGACAGATTATTTTACAATTATTCCAAATAGTTAGGAGACGCAACCATTTAAGTGTGGGAACTTGAGCTACTTAGAATTTACCGTTTACAATATAACTTATCTATTGTCTAAAATACTAGGATACCGTAACAGGAATCTTGATGGGTAAGTATGTTTTTGACCTATAGTATTTATGATTAATAAAACTTTCATCATGATTTCTTCTGTACTGGAAAAATTTATGAAGTGGCTCATGAATATAAATGAATATAAATATGTACAGAATAGTCCATGTCAGGTAATCGGCTGGCCAACAGATTGTTCAATGCTGTTCAATTGATTAGTAGACGGGACTACACGTATACCAAAATATGAATACATACTATTAATCAGACTAATTTTCTCAATAGCTACGATACGAAAACATTTAGAAAAGGATTAATGATCTATACATAGCACTGTCGATGTTTTTCATTCGATTCTAAGTCAGATAATCGACGATCAATCAACGATTCAATAGTTCAAACATTGAACTGTTCACATAAAAGAAGTTTCATGTTTGGGAGGAAGGAACGGCTTGTATCATACACGTGCCGTGTCCGGCACACCTGTTTAGAGATTGAATGGTGACAAATGAATGCATTCATTGGAACTTTGGCTTATACAGTACAAAGCCGATGCGTCTAAAATTAGGCATGCGTAGAGCAACTAAATTGGAAGAAAATATCAAACCATAAACAAATCAAACCATAAACAAAACAAACCATACCACATTTTTGGTTTCAGATGTTTTCTTACACCGTAAAGGTCGTGGTCTTACTAATCACATCTAATAAAAAACTAAGGTTTCCAGTAATGAGCTCCTTGGGGAGGGGGGATGATTGTTACATTGTGTTGAAAGCAGAGGGATTAAACCCATTATGCTGCCAACACACTATAACTCTCCGAACGCAGAGTGGCAACGCGCAAGTGATACTTCGGTATCGTGAGCGTAAATAGGCTACGGTAACCGTTTCCCATCAGGTGGGCCGTATGCTTGTTTGCCACTCTTGTTGTATAAAAAAAAATATCACTGTACTTAAGCTCAGAAAAACTTATTGGCACAGTCAAGATTCGAACTTTGTGTTGCAGGCGACTGCTCGAACCAGTCGGCAACCACGACTATTTCATATATTTTAACCAAAATAATATGTATTTTCATTAAGGTTTACTACAAAAAATTGGCTGTGAAAATGTTATATTTAGATAGTATAGGTATCCTGTTGACTTTGAGCATGAATTTTAGTTAAGTAGGTTAGCATTAAAATTCAATCATAGTCAATGTTTCTGAGTTTCAGTTCACCGCTGAAGATTATCATGCTTGATAATCTTATCGCGTCCCCTTTGATATTTTGCGACACGACGCCGCCGCTCTCATTTACAATACTTGTAAGGATTTCGGACGAGCTTCCATTAAGTAAAGAGGATCTCGGGCCAGCTTAATTAAGAATTCTCTTCGAAATCTCGTCCCAGCCGCCACCCTCATATAGAATGGCAGCGATTGATTTTAAATGAGCCGCACAAAGATGAACTGAAAGCAAAACGCTTGGACAAAGCGTTAAACAAAAGAAAAAATATGCAGCAAAGTTGATAAGTTAGAATTTCAAATCGAAACTTCTGAGGTAATCAGGTTTTAATTAAAGACACGCTAAGAGTATACATATTAAGTTCCACGGTGTAACAGATTTGCATTTCATTGCAAAACTTTGACCCAAAATGTATCCTCAATGTTTTGCTATAGAAAAAACCATGTCATGCATATATTTTTCAAATCCTACTATCATCGTTGTTGTATTCGAATGGCGGTCGGATATTTTATTAATTCTGACCCAAAATTTGCCATAAACATTTTACTAAATAAACATCATAGCATATATTTTCCATGTTCTGTTATCATCGTAGCAATTGACTGCCCGGCTCACACGTTGTCTGGGCAGAAGAGCAAAATATATTAAGAGCATTCACATTGTTTTTATTATGACGATACTTATCGTTGCAATATTTAAGGATCAGTTTGGGTTTGTGAGCGAAGTGAAAAATTAATACGTTTGTCGTACGGTACACATAGATACATACATACGTATAATCACGCCTCTTTCCCGTAGGGATAGGCAGAGACCACTTCACACTTAAATACACGTGTAAGTATATAAGTTATTATCTTAGAAGTTACCACATACAAGTAAGAGTGAAGTTGCAATTTTTACAATTTCTACTTGAAACAGTAACATGGAACTAAATGATATGGCTTTATAACGATAATAAAGTTCAGAAATTAAAGCGTTGGATGAAACGATGAAATTTTCTGTAAGTGTACATGAATTTACACACATTTTATGGTTTTCATAGCTTCACACATTCTCACTGGGGTCACTTGGAAGGTTTCTATTAATTACACACTCTTAGAATTTGAAGTTCCTTTAAGAAAGAAGACTCAACCAGAACCAACTCGATTGTAAAACTATACAGATTTGTATTCTACACTATGATGAACCAGCAGTCTTACTTACTGAAACTATTTGGCAACCACAACGTCTAAATTAAAGAGGTTGCTTCATTAGTTCGAAGAATTCAGCGACAATAAAATCACTTTTGTCACGAGTGCACCATTTTGAATATGAAGTAATATCTCCTTTTGAGTGTCATATTAATTGTATGCTCAAGCGGTCACTTTTAGGCTTGTCACTTCATGTTACGACCAGTCAACTCCATTTTTGGTATTCTCTTTTTTATGTCAATCTTCATCATTTAAATATTTGACCGCATATGTATCGTACTGATGTAACGGCGTTAATTGCTGTTGATACCCACGTATTTTATCACGACGCATGTAACAAGCAAGTATACAGTCAGCAGTTTGAATTTATCAGTACAACTTTTCAAGGACCTTCCAACTTAAATATTGAAATATTGGCTAGCTTTACCCCGCGGCTTCACTTGCGTAAAATTTGATGTCATTGGTAGATTTTCTACTGGAAAAAGTGACACCCTATGTGTTATTCCAGCGAATGTGTCTAGGTTAATCCATTCTATTTAGTAGTTTTACGTTAAAAAATAACAAATATCATGGCAAACTTTCGCATTTATAATGTTAGAAGGACGAATAGCGAAAGCGGTGTCAAATGTGAATTTTGTTATAAAGTATTCAAAATTATCGTGACACACGACAATATACATGTTGCAAAGCTCACTGAATAACTACAATAATATTATGAAACTAAATGCTACGATAATGTAAGCGTACTCTTTAGTTATTTTTATGAGAATAAATTGATTGTCAACCAAAACTTTCACGGTTTCATGTTGGTTTCAAGAAGACCACACAATAGTTATTAGCAACGCGCATATGCAAGACTACCTGAAACTTGTTCATAGTTCCGTGAGTTTCAAATATTACTGAAGTATTACTTAGGCAGGGGCTTCAGACGACAAGCACGCTCGAAACTTTGCCCAACATAAATAAGGAGACAGCGGAATTTCGTCGTAAGTGAGAAAATATTACAGGAGCTTAATGCTAGGAAGGGGCACCTCACGGAAGGTTTGCTCGTTATGCTGATTTATGATGCACCCCCAAAAAGGTAGTTCAAAGAACGACCCACCTTATGAATTCCTTCAGTTGAATTTTCGTGCACCATTCTTTTGTCTGCACATAACAGGGTCAGTCTAAATTGTTCGTATATATTCTTTATGAGCTATTTGCGAAACAAATGTATCTGATAAATAATAAACGAGAGATAATATTAGTACGGTAGGCTTCTTTTTATGTCACGATGAATAACAAAAAGTGTTACTATTCATCTCACATCAAAAACAAATCACAAACGTTCAGAAACACCAATATAGGCATAGCCCACTTGCACTTGGCAGGCTGAAACCACCAAAGGTTTACAATGATGCTATTAGCAATCAGAATTCAAAAAAGTTTATGCAATAGATAATTACATTGCGTATATAAACCTGACCCTATATTATTCTTAAATTGTTATTGCAATTATGTACATGGTAAGGCTGCCCTTCTATAGATATTTTAAGTAATAAAATATAGGCAATATATGTCATTTACCACATTCATATAGCAGTAATATTTACTTACTGTTTATCATGTGTAAGTACTTCTGTGTTGTTTCACAAACGAGTAATGATCCGTATAAAGCAATGAAACAAATTAAATTAAATCATCTAGTCATTAATTACGCTGATTGTGCGAATTGGTTGGATATTTTATACAAGTATGTGACTCCCTCCAGACCTGTAGACCGTACCATGAGGTACTAAAATACAGAGTGGGTTATTCCCATAGGTACTCAACTTCATATAACGAGTATTAGCCTTATTCGCTACTTAAGGCTAAGTTAACGTTAACTTAAGGTAATGTTTTAAGGAGGCAAGGTCGGAAACTCTTCATAATATTTTTTCGCCAAATAATAAGGTGGTAAACAAGCCAACGGCCCGCCTGATAGTAAGCGGTTACCGCCGCCTATGGACACCCATGAAACAGAGGTATAAAATACCGATTGTCGATCTTTGACTTTATTTACCTGTATATATCATCTAATCTTTGACCCAAGGTAATTATAAAATGACGCCTGAATAACACGAATACGCCATACGCTCAATTCGCACGCATTTGTAGATTGTGTTACTCTTTATTTACGTATACCACATCCAAGAAACATAGCCCAATGTTATATCCATCAATAAGCTAAATTAATGTAAACCACGTTTTATGGAAATTTGTTGTGTCCCACTACTGCTTGAAATGAAAATTATGGAGTTGTCACCATTCATACGACTGAATTTAATTCACTTGTAAATGCATGCGTTAATCGGAAGCAATCCGAACAATGAATTCATAGGAAGTACCCATTTAACGAGCCGCGTATGGCTTTGTAATATTAATGAGCATATTTTTATTTAGGTGGCGATACACCGTTGAATATTCCACCCCGATAGTCAATTGGAATAGGTAGGTTGATCACAGCAAATAAATATTTTTTAAGTTTTGCAAGACGAGAATCACGCTTCTATTACGCTAATAAATAATAAACGCACATGTCATACCTGCTGATTGATCAAATGCTCGCATATATCTTCACGCCTTCACACAAGGCTTCCCGAAAGTGTAGGCAGAAGCGTGTACCCAGTAACCACTCATCCACTTTTCGTCAGACATGTATTTAGGTGCTAAAGTCACGACACGTTATTATAAAGCTTTTAAGAAGTCTGTCTCATTCTATTGCAATAATGTTTTTATAAAATATACACGCTAGACTAATAAAAAAAATTAATATGTAGTTTTTTGGTCTAGAGTTGTTTTTTTTTCATTTTCAAGTTTACCGTTATGTTCGCCCTAAAATATAGTTTTATACACATTCTTTTTGGTTTTACATTGTCACCCAGAAATTGTGTAGTGCTGAGGGAGATGCGGAACTAGGAAAATAAAGTGTGCTGTTGGTTGTGTTGAAATCGACATGATGATTAATGACGTTGGCAAGAAAACGATGATGAAAGCTTGAGGTGCTAAAATGTGAGGAATAATTACAAATATTTTTATGTAATATCAGCTTTCCTGCATATATATAATAATATTTGAGATCACATTGTTGTTTCAACTGTAGTATTTACAAAAGCTCATGCTCACTCAAATGATACATCCCAAGCGGGAATCGAACCCGGGACCTCAACCTAAACCAGAAGCCTGACCACTTGATCGCCGTGAAACAACAGCCTGAGAGACGGCGGCAGACCTCATCATATATCACGTAGGCACGTAGGCACGTTGAAGAAACGTTCTCCAAATGAGTAGTATCAGACATACATACATACATACATACATATCATCACGCCAAGTCCGTAACGGGGTAGGCAGAGAGTAGGCAGTATCAGACATGACAAAATAACAATATAGTCGGGATCTATCAACAGTTAGCAAGTGGCAAAAGTCTTTAAAGATTTTTTACAATATGTGATCTATAAAGGCTCATGTTTTTTTTTTATAATTTTGCATCATAGTCTTATATTAAAGCTTTATAAGTGCAATATAGATGTAACTTTACATAATAAATCTTAATTGGACACCGAGATTGTCGTCAGTGAAATAACAAATAAATTAACAAGAATATTCTGTTGAAAACATGTTCGTAATTAATGTCTTTGTAATATTTTATTGAGGCGCAGAATCGAGCTGCCATATTTATAATATGCGCCGCAGTGCATAAAATCTGATAGTTTATGAGGCAATAATGTCAAATAATTTACTTTACAAAGGAAAGGACGCTATTGGAAGGAACATGAAAGGATTTTTAAGGTAAATACTTACCGTGTACTTTAAAGCATCAAATCATCATCATTATACATAAAAAAAATCATAATGTATTAGCAGTACCCTGACTGCCACGGTTCATTGTGGCGCATTGGTTGCATGGATGGGAGTGGCGTAAAAAAAGAAAAAAATAACTGATAAAATAAAATAAAAACAATCCTTAAAGAGAACTTTTCAAGTTTTTCAAGCGTACACGAATAAACTTATTTTTTTTTATATACAGGAATTAGTAATTAAATAGATTGAATTAACTTATTATACAAGCGAAAGAGGTATGCAAGTCTAGAGAGAACTGGCGCTCTATACTCTCTGCCTATCCCGTTAGGGGCTTGGCGTGATGATATGTAATGTCTATTATAATTATAATCTTTGTAGTAATGTCGTAGTAGTGTTATAAAAACAAAATATTCCAATACCATTGTACCATGATTTTCCTGTGGATGTAACATTTTCATAGCTCATTTCATCCAAAACAATTCTTCGATAGAATTGTTATGTTCCGGTTTCCGCTTTCCTCAATCGTCTTTGAGTGAAACAATTTTCACCATTTCCGTAAATATTTCATCCAATTTTTTTATCCCATCAAATATTTGGACTCCACACCTAATGACGGAAATTATTAGAATGGAGAGAGTTACAGTTTAGTACGAAGTAGCTACTACTATAACGAGTGGATCGCATTATATTATGTATATCATAAATCATATTTAAATAATCCATTTTAGCGTTTTTTAGTGCCGTTTTATAAATGTAATAAAATTTAAATATATACAGAAGTATCGAGAAGTATATACAATAAAATAATCTGAAAATGAATTACGTCACAAACTAGCGGACAAACGATCCATAAATAAAAATAACATCGCGGTATCAGGTTCCATTGTTATGTCTCTAGCGGGTCTAAGTTGAATCTTTAATTATGTGCCACTGGTGCAATCTTTGCCAAATCCTATGGTATCTCGAGTTATTATAAAATTCTATGAATATTTGCGATGTTCTGTATACCTCAATCTGACTTCACTGTGATGTGTAAAGGTTCTGTTGTTGCTTATGTTAGAAGTAACATCGCACTGTCATCGTATTTTCAAATGCCACACAATTCTTCACCTATCATCAAAGAGAACGAACTTGTTAATTGAATGACTAAGAAAGATCTTGTCCGTGCCAGTGAGTGACGCCGGTCGGCGCCGTCGCGCCAGTGACAGAAGATTGCGCCGGCGCGCACTGTGCATTAACGGCAGTCTTTGGCCAGCATCTGCATATTATTATAGAATCAGAGCAAATAATGTTTGATTTGTTAACGCTAAAAGAATCTAGCTTCATGGCGATAACAGTATGGTTCTTGTGTAAGCTTCCTGTTGGGATGTAAGTAAATGCATTTAGCGTTACTTGTAAAATGATCTTCGTTATGTTCAATTGAATGCAATGATAGCTGCCAATTATTATGATTTTGATACAGGACTTTGCACGAGGACAATTACAACTCAGCCCTTATTATTTATTTAAGTAATTAATTAATTATTCTAAGCCTGATGAATATGGACGAAGAGAGAAGTACTGGCGCCCTACTCACCCACCTAGTGAGGGACTCGACGTGATGATATGTAAGTATAGGTATTATATGTTGCATTTTGTTAGACGTAGCAGCGTAGGCCTTTTTCAATTTTAATTTTGACAGTATCATGTTTATAGATAATCAATTAATAATAATTTTAATGATAATAATTACTTTATTATGTAGCTGTGCGTCAGTTATAAATTATGATGGAACGATTACATCAAAATATTTTACTTTAATTCGAAAAATATTCATAAGTTACATTATGGAAGAGCATTTTCATCAATAACTGTTATTACGCTATAACTCTATATTTTCATTATGATTATTATAGCTTTAAGAAAAAATGTGTTGCATGAAAAATCGGTAAAAACAAGCGCATAAGCTATCAATCAACATTATATAACGATTAAAGTACAGAGCCCTGGCTTTTGTAATAGCCGGAAATTAATAGGCCACATGATGACGTTTCATTATAACCATAATTAAAAATACAGATAGTAATTGGGCTTAATGTCGACATTTATGTGTTTTAATAACGATCACGTTTCCACGTGTAAGTGTGTCTATGTCTTGGTGATGCGTTTCGTATGTTAATTAGTGAATGTCAGTACAGTGGTCCAGTTCTTCCACCTTACAGAAAATGGCAGTAGCTGTTGCATTTGGTGAGTGTTGATTTCCTAGTATAGTGAGGTTTAGATTCCATCTACTCCATGACATATAATGGTTGGCAACGCGTGCAGGATATTGTATCTCTAGTATTGCTAGCTTCTATAGGGCTTTGTAATGGCTTTCTATAGGGCAGGTCTTCTCTTTCCCGTATTAAAAATGTTGATTGATGATACTAATGAAGTTAAACTAAGTGTTAGGACAACTAACAACATAAAACTAACTTAGTTTTCATATAAATATGACCACATTACCTCCTTCCAGAGGCCGTCAATGGCGATAATAGTTTGGGAAATGTACTTTACGACCTGCCTGTATTTCTTTGAGTGCGCATCTGGCAATTGATGGTACTCTGAGGGTTTGCTAAAGAAAACTGACAATATGAACTGGGATTTTATTATATAATAAAAATATATCCTCACGCCTTCCCACAAGGGTCCCCGAAGGGGTAGGCAGAGGTGTATAGGTAATACCCACACACCCACTTTCCGCCAGAGGTATATTAGGTGCCAACATGACAGATGGCGAGTCCGTCGCCGTTACTCAAGCACGACTATACATAAGCCTTTGAATTTAATCTCAGACGTATGCAGGTTTCCTCTCGATGTTTTGGTGTCACTAATCACTGTATTTAAGTTCAGAAAGAACTCATTGGTACCGTCGGGATTCGAACTTGCGACCTTTGCGTCGCAGGCAACTGCTCGAACCACTCGGCCACCACGGCTTCGTCACAATAACAACAAATCAAGTCAAATATTTGAACCAAATCAAATCAAACCAACGTGCCAGGAAGACTAGCAGCATTGCCACGCTGGATAGCAGTGCTATTATGAATCAAATAAATTTACAAGATTAATGTAAGTGCTTTATTATTATTATATGGTAGGTATAAAAAGGTCTAATAATGATTTAAACAATGCTAGAAAAAATATTTCTGATTGTAAAGTTTTATAGTGATTCAATTATTCACGGAGTTTATTAAAATTGTAGTGTCCATCTTGTACATGCGGGACATCAGTTAATGCTTGACAAAACTAAGTAGGTATTTGGCTATGAGTTACCTACTCGTTTTTAAAACAGATATAGCCTATAATGCTATTAATATCTTGTTTTATTTGATTTGGGTCATTCACTCTAAGTTTTGTGTGTGTATCTTGCACAGAATACGCAGGATACAATACCCAAAACACAAGCGAACAAAGTGGAATACAGAAATGTAAAGTGACGTTTTATATCATCGACTTCGAACGATAAACAATTGACGCGAGAAGAAAAAAAAACATAATTAAAGTTATATTTGGAACAAAATTTCATGGCAATAACAGTTTATTATTTTTGTAACAAATTACTTAACAAATGCAGTTTTAAAATAGACGAGAAATTAAAGAAGCAGCTTTAAGCTTTGAGTGGGGTGTATACTCCTATAAATAGAGATCGATCATTATGATCTCCCTCCATACTTCGCATAATCCCATAATTGATACGTAAAAGCCATGTTGGCTTTTGTATTGTTAAGTCCGACCCTCCCTCGCAGATTTATCAAACCAATTGTTGGATATGAATGATGAATTTATTTTCTCAATTTTCGGATTATAAGTATTATTTTATCTATATTTTTATTCTTAAGGCTTTTGAATAATCATACATACATACATATCATCACGCCAAGTCCCTAACGGGGTAGGCAGAGAGTATAGAGCGCCAATTCTCTCTAGACTTACATACCTCTTTCGCTTCGTCCACATTCATCAGTCTCTTCATACATGCTCGTGGGTTTCGAGTACTCTTAACGTTCCCGTCCTTCAGAGTCCGATCTATTTGATCCAGGTAGTTGGAACGTGGCCTTCCTCTGCCTCTTCTTGCATACACTTTTGCTCTGTATATCTGTTTCGTCAATCTTTCTTCACTCATCCTTTCTGTGTCCAAACCAACATGAATGAATAATCAAACATTTAAAATACACAATTATAGAGGTAGTCTTCCTTATATATTTAATATTTCCAGACAAAAAGGTTTTCATAGCTCTTTCGGGAAGCTTTGTGCTTACAGTAGAAGGAAATAGATCTCTTATATTGCTAGCATACAATTCATTTTCAGTACAAGGCTGGCGCGCTCGTGATAATTATTTCGTTCATAGGTAAAATATTCGATAACCCAGGGATGTAGCAAAGTTCCTTAATACCTACCGACATAATCGATACAAAATTATATAAATATTTTAATTTTATTTAACACAAACTGTTCAGAAGATTGTCACTGCAAAGGGCTTGTAGGGAAACCCCCTATCTCACCGTATTTATTTGGGTTCACACTGCAATGTAGCGTAAATTGATACAAGCTAAACATACGTCGTGTATTTGCGAGATTTTGTTTCTTAACGCTCACATGAAAGGGAAAAAATTTTGATTGAATAGCGGCGTCCCTTTCTGACCCAACAATAATTATGTGTGGGGTCGAGGGTGGGTCTAATCGACCCGCGCTATAAACGGCGTGTGCACCGCGTTAGTTACGCACAGTAATGAATCTGCGTGGTTACATTTTAGGGTTACCAGTAATGTCTGAGCGATTAGTGAGTAGTTTTTCTGATTAAATTAAATTAACTCACAATTTCATTCGATTAATATAAAATAATATATCCTCACGCCTTCCCACAAGGGTCCCCGAAGGGGTAGGCAGAGGTGTATAGGTAATACCCACACACCCACTTTCCACCAGAGGTATATTAGGTGCCAACGTGACAGCGAGTCCATCGCTGTTACTCAAGCACGACTATACATACGCCTTTGAATTTCTTCTCAGACGTATGCAGGTTTCCTCCCGATGTTTTCCTTCACCGTAAAGCTCGTGGTGTGACTAATCACTGTACTTAAGTTCAGAAAAACTCATTGGTACAGTCGGGATTCGAACTTGCGACCTTTGCGTCGCAGGCAACTGCTCGAACCACTAGGCCACCAAGGCTCTTCGGAGATTCGCTTCTTCTTAAGATTGTTGTTAATACTATTTTCGCAAGTATAACTGCTAAAGTAGTAGGTATTACTGCTATAATCTTACTTACTACTTGGACAAGTGATCGAATATTATAGCTTTTTCAATAGGTTACTGCCCAAAACTATGCTTGAACGTTTAACTAGAGGTGCGTCATCAGACAAATTGAAAAAATATTTTAGGTCCCAACATTTGAGGTGATTAGTATGTCGATAGATCTTTGGGCATTTTTTCAATCCCTGTCCATCTGACATTATCAACATCATTCTAGACATCTCATACAGAGTCTTCTTACCGTGCACTAGCCTGTATACTAAGCACTGTTTACTGCAGCCAGAGGTGGAAGCTGGGATCAGTAGAACAGTCTGCTTCTGTTCTAATGTCAGTTTTGTTCCTGGTTTACACCTGAGGCCATGAGGGTGCTATATCTAAGTCAATAGAAATTTCGCAAAGGTCTCCCAAGGTTGGTTTAAATTACAAACTATACTAAAGTTTTTTTTTATAAGTTTAAAGAATATCTTTAATCTAAAGATATACAATTTAAATTAAGCAGTACATAATATTATAATAATCAAGTTGGTTTCGTTTTAAATTGTATTCATTGTGTAATGCAATGTTAGAACATAGTAAAAGACTGATTATTTATACAAATACATTACCGTCTATTTAAACCTTGTCTAAAACGTCTAGTATTTACATACACCTACATAATTAGGTGATGACAGCTGTTGACATACATCAGCTGATGACAGAAGTCATACTTAAAATGATGAAAGGATGATTAGCTTTCGTAGCTATTGGTCAATACGGTATAATTTCCCCTAGCAAAATAAGTAATAATTTGGCTAGTATAATATACGTCAGAGTAAATAAAGAGATAGAGGCCACGTGACCCGGGCAGGCGTGGCATATGACCATAACCTTAAATCAAGGATGGGGCTCTAATTGTTCAGAAAACATTAACGGCGTTGTCCGTCAGGGGTGTAAGTTGCAAGCAAGTTGCAAATCTATGTCTGTCTTACACCTTTAATATAATCTATCATACTTCGCTTTAACGCTAAAGATACATTTTTCACAAACGTTTATTCTATTTACTTATTTATAGGGGCCATGTCAATTGAGTATTGTTTTATAAGTTTTTTTTATTTCAGTACGTTTACCCTTAATAAAAATATAGAATCAATTATGACAACCTTAATCGAACAAATTATAAACTAAACATATAAGTAGGTAATAATAATACATTAAGGGATAAAATGCTGTATCTTAGGACTTTTACGTCCAGTTTTACGAAATACCAACCTTTGTTAATAATAAATCGTAATGTTTTTTTTTGTATTGTCTCTCGTAGCGTGAGTTCCGGGAACTTTTGCTACTTAACCGGTCAATGGCGAGACCTAGGCCTCCAGCCATTATCGCGGACTGTGTAATGCGCCTATGGAAAGGCGTAACAATAACAATGAATTTATGTGAGTAAGTATTATGTCTATATAGAAAATAAGTATAATTTGACTAACGTCTATAATGTCTATATATTTTGTCACTATGTCAAAACGACCGCAGTAAATAGCACAAAACATACCATCACGCCGAGGCCCTAACTAGACCGAACAAAATTAAAATTTTATTTAAAACAGATTTCAGCAAGAATAGTTTTTCGTAATATTTCGAAACCATAGCAGACGCGGTCTATGAAAAAAGTCAAATCTTAGAATATATAATTATGATAAATTTTAAAACCAAATTATCCAACCTCTTTAGACTTGCGCCAACCATAGCATGGCTTGCACTGCCCAGCCTGTAAGACGCGGATGATTTTATTCCCCTCGCAATGCTCTCTCGATGGTTGGAATGTTTAGTGTCATGTTTGTTGCGTAAACGATCTCTGCCCGGGACAATTTGATTGGTAATAAATTACGTTTATACATCACCCGGCGGCGTTGCAACTGGCCCCGTTTAGAGGGGCTAATTGAATATAGTGCGTTTAAGGGACTTACTGCTACTGTTTTGCTACAAAATAAACGTAAGCTCTGCGGCGCCACTCCTTAGCAATTCCTTTATACCTTCTGCTCTGAAATTCATAACGACAGTGATATTCAACACATTTAAGTTGAAAAAGAATACTCAATATACATACATATTATACATACATATCATCACGCCAAGTCCCTAACGGGGTAGGCAGAGAGTATAGAGCGCCAGTTCTCTCTAGACTTACATACCTCTTTCGCTTTGTCCACATTCATCAGTCTCTTCATACATGCTCGTCGGTTTCGAGTACTCTTAACGTTCCCGTCCTCCAGAGTCCGATCTATTTGATCCAGGTAG
Source organism: Drepana arcuata (assembly GCA_016069955.1). NCBI lineage: Eukaryota > Metazoa > Arthropoda > Insecta > Lepidoptera > Drepanidae > Drepana > Drepana arcuata. Next base: position 4,853 of record JACCPG010006002.1, on the reverse strand, counting down.
TTGAACGTTGCCTTCCTCTGCTTCTTCTTGCACACACTTTTGCTTTGTATATCTGTTTCGTCAATCTTTTCAATATAATTGAAGTAATAGAGAAACTGTTTAAAGGACATGACTAATTACATCTTACAAAACACCCGAATCTCAATCTATTTCTCCCGCGAATAAATCAGTCACTCAGAACTACCACTATTTAGAACAAGCATTCATATAACTAGTAACCTATTGACAGTAGTGGTGTACGTAAGCAGTATATGTTCTACTAAAAGTGCAATGTCCACCTTAAGCACTCTCTCACTCAAAATTATATTTTATTCTAATAAAAATGTTACTTCATTAAAATAATAATTAATTTAATAATAATATAATATATCCTCACGCCTTCCCACAAGGGTCCCCGTAGGGGTAGGCAGAGGTGTATAGGTAATACCCACACACCCACTTTCCGCCAGAGGTATATTAGGTGCCAACGTGACAGATGGCGAGTCCATCGCCGTTACTCAAGCACGACTATACATACGACTTTGAATTGCTTCTCAGACGTATGCAGGTTTCCTCTCGATGTTTTCCTTCACCGAAAAGCTCGTAATATATAGCATCGTAAAGCCTGCAAAAAGCAGGCTGCTGCTGCAAGCTGAAATACTGCCTTTTAATCGCACAGTGTGTCGAGTTGTTACATAATCATAAATACAAATTAAATTTAGTAAGCACGCTAACAATATGTACTGAAAACGGGGTGAACAATATTTATCTTAATAATTAGTAGAGTTAGGTTCGCTTGATAAAGGTGCGTGTAAACGAGTGAACGATCGCGTGATGTCCGTAAGTCTACGGCGAATATAAATTAAAACATAATTGTGTTATCGTGCCCCCATGCTTTAATGCTTTCAATTCGAAGGCACGTTGCTATGAAAACATTATAAACCTGTTAAATTTTATAGCTTAAAATTCTATTTTAACTACACTCAAATGCTATTACATTATAATATGTCCACAATAAGTCTTCATCCAATTTAGGTACAAGTAGGTTGTAAAATAATTCATGTTGCTTACAAAAAGGTTTATCTTAAACAAAATATCCCTCGTGGGAAGGATTTATTATTATTATTAAATCTTTGAGTTCTGCATCTAAGCAAACAAAAGCTTTTAAAAAATATTCAAAGGATAAGAAGCTATCATGAAACCAATCACCTCTCGTAGTGAGGTTAAAAAGACAATATAATGTGCCTATAATATTTTGATATAGGAAAATGTGTCCAAAAGACGGCCATTTACCACCAGTCACATTGGTACCTTAAAAAGGTTTTCGATGGAATGTGTGTTTACTCATGTCCCGCATAATGATAATATGCCCTAACACTCGTACGGACTGAACGTGTTAAAAAAGTAACCATGAGTTTTTATTTCGTATACAAGTTTACATAAAAGATTATTCATGGATAGTTTTAACAAAATTACGTAGCCGCGCTAAAAATACTTTTGCTTATGACTAATCGAACTGCAATTTTAGTTTAACTATGGTGTAACTTTTGTTCCATAATGTTTTTCCTCAAAGGGTAGTATAAAGATAAAAGGGTTTTATAAAGGTAACACGGTCTTCGTGATGGTAAGTGGTAACCGTAATAGCCTATTGTCGCTCCAACTCGTCATACTTGTACATCTCACCTAAGTCGCGAGTTGGATCCTCGCACCAAACAAATACTGAGCCTTGTTTCCACTTTCTCTAGTTTGACATACGTCGCTTAAAATTCTTAGCACTTCAAGAGCATTACTGTTTAACAACAACGTACACGTACATAACATAACCGACGACGGCGGCGAGGAAGTTTAGACAGTAAATTCCTGAAGCATGCAAACGCAACAAATTTACTAGCAACTAGTTTAAACCGGTTAAAGCGAACTTAGCCCATGTGGTTACCGTTCATGTAGGCCGCGGGTGTACAATGGTACTTTAGCTGTCGCTACTTATTTACATATTGATATTGCGCGTGAAGTATGGGACAAAGGTGCCTGTTCAACCCTATAAACATCGATTTGTGTCGATTCCAGCGCTTTGTCCGATTAAATACGCCTAAAAGGTGCGTTTGGCAACTAGCATTTTGTCCAATATCATCGAAACTATTGCGCCATAAATATGGTAAATGCTCCTGGGTATTTGTAACTTACTTGTGCCTTATTTGTAGAATAATTAAATTTGCTGTAAGCAAATTTGACACACAAGTTATGTACAAATACCTAGCTACTCGTAAATATCCTCACGCCCATTACGTTTCATAAGTACATAATAATCCATATACTTATGTATATAGGCGTGCCGTGGTGGTTCGAGTAGTTGCCTGCAAAGCAAAGAGTGCAAGTTCAAATCCCGACTGTACCAATGAGTTTTTCTGAACTTAAGTATAGTGATTAAGCAAACAATGAGCTTCACCGCCGGTTTTCTCTCGATGTTTTCCTTTCCGCAAAATTCGTGGTGTGACTAATCACTGTATTCAAGTACAGTAAAAGTCGACTACTCTAACTACCCAACCTAGTATATAAAAAAATATGAATAGAGCAGTCATAATGTGTACAAAACGTTTACGTTTTACGTTTACGTTTAGATTATAAAAATATTAAAACATCAAATCTTCAAAATACTCCCTAAACATAGATAATAGCGTAGAAACGGTAGGGCGAGTTTTTGTGTGAAATCATTCGTCCCCTTGTAATATTTTTTCTATTTTTGTGCGATAGGTACATCCCAAAAATATTAAAAACAGCTTACAGCGCGGATGTCTCCATTAACACCGATCCCCCTCTGTCTTTATTGATTGGTTACCGTGTTTCGTATGATGAATTTTGAATTGTTGTTGACTGTACTTCTGAGGATAAGAGAATCCCACTTTCTCATTTTATTGTTATATTCTAAATTATATTTTATTAGTTGTATACTTTTGTCATCTTCTAGACGACTAATTACTCGACTGATAGTTATGAGGGACATACAAATGTTGACTGAGTATTTTATTAATGTTAACCTACATTCTATTCGTATTTAATTAAAAAGTATCAGAACCTCGAAATAAAACAACATATAAATCCCATCCCAAGAAACATAAAGGAGTTTTTTTTTAATAAAATGTATGTAATATTAGCTTTAGAAACATAAAAAGTAGATTCACCAAAGTGTTAAAAGACGTTCCAGTATGATACTGAAAGAAGTTTTCATCAAAGAACATTCTGAAAATATAACGGCACTCAATTTCAAATAGATGCAATCAACGCCTTGTCAGAATAGTTGCTTTTATATGGTAGATTATAAACGGTCACGTCAAATTTTTTATGTTATTCTTAATTTAATTAATTTTTAATTGTCGGATTTGTAATAATCTATTTATAATTGATGGATACTTAAAATTATATATACAATGCGTAAACTTTCACGTTGGTACCTAAAATACAATTCTGGCCGAAAGTGGGTGTATTCTGCCTATACACCTCTGCCTACCCCGTCGGGGACCCTTGTGGGACGGCGTGAGAATATTATACTTTATATTAAAATAATATATATTATTATTGTTTTTATCGCAAACTTACCTCCTAACTTACATTCACAAGTTGTCACGTAACTCTCATGTTCGTCCAAAAATAGAAGCCCTAAACTTTTTAATAGGTGTGGAGGCGCTTTGAGGTAAAGTCGGCGCCTCGGATATCCAGACGAATTTTATTACTTCAGCACAACTTGCTCCTTAGCTTCATTTACGAGTAAATATTACTCCCAAACCATTCACAATTGCTTTATTACATATATCCTGTGGCACTATTGATTTACGTCATTCATTAATTGTGTTAAGAGCATTCTCAACATGAAAAGGATTAAAAGGCCGGGTAATGTCAACAGCTTGTAGAGAAAAAGAAGATAACATCTTGTGTCTACATTTAAATATTATTCGTGGAATAAAAATGTTTGCTGGAGACTGTCAGTTAACCATGTATCATAACGAACTCAATTCTCCTTTTTATTTCGTTCGTGGCTTGCAAAGAGTAAAAAGTTTTATATCCTCTTAAACCCGTCTCGTGTGGATGAATCTAATAAATAAATCTATGTCTTCAACATTATCAATACGACACAAACTAACGTTATCTGCAAAAGCATTTGGTAAAAAGTTATCATGATAAGAGATGTAGGGCATAACGGGTTTCCCGTTCGAATTTGGAGCTGCCCGAGTGGGGCAGGACCTCCACCTTATAGAAGTCCGTAGCCAAATAACAAAATTTTTGGTGTTGTGTTCCTACGCGGTGAATAAGATTTCCAGTAATGAGCTCCTTGGGGAGGGGGAAGGATTGTTACATTGTGTTGGAAGCAGAGGGATTAAACCCATTATACTGCCACCAACACACTATAACTCTCCGAACACAGAGTGGCAACGCGCATATTGTGAGCGTAAATAGGCTACGGTAACCGTTTCCCATCAGGTGGGCCGTATGCTAGTTTGCCACTCTTGTTGTATAAAAAAAAGATGAAAAATATACTAAGACGATACGACCAAAATCTTTTCAAAACGTATATTTGCTTGTTTCTATAAATTGTAATTTAAAATAAAGTAAAGGAAGCTTACCTATCAAGAACTAACAGCTGATGCAAGTTGTCAAACTACATAATAACATAACGTTAAACTTGTACCGCAAGTTGGCACATGGTAACTTAGATAACTTAGCCCGCTATCGACGCTAAGTCAGCCGAACTCCTGAACCGTTTTGTGTAGCTAAGTTTGTCTTCAAGTTAATCCGAGTCGGTTATTCTCTGCGATGTCTATTGCAGAATATTCTCGGTGAACTACTTCTTTATCATAGATACCTATTACATTTACTATTAT